>BQNB010026307.1:0-58745 GCA_026074375.1 Tanacetum coccineum | reverse complement strand
ACCGGTCACAAAGATCATCCAAGCGTGTCTCTTTGCTACATGCTTTATTGTCTCTCCGTCGGCAAACCCATCAACCTCACCTACTACATCGTCCACCGAATGATGAACGTGACTCAAAGTAGTCAAATGACTCTTCCATATGCCATGCTCCTCACTCGACTCTTCAGACATGTTCAAACCAATCACCCACATCCCTTGCCAAACGTGTGGATCATGTGATGATCCCTCTTTTAAACAAAAGGAAAAACCACATCAAGTCTAAGGGAAAAATGCCACGTCTTCCATCTGCAACTCCTTCTAACTCTTCCGGGTCCTCCCAATCACCTCCAATTCAAGGAACTAGTTCCAACCCAAGAGATGATCCCATTGACAACTACACCCTCGACCCCATTGACTATCTCAACCAACTTCCACCCATCGAAGGAGGAGAATCCTCGGAATTCAAGCAAACCAAGGGGCTGTTCAAATGTCTCTTCCACTTCCTTTGCAAGAAATAGTAAGGAGCGATGTACGGAAAAACACTTTATGATTTGATATGTTCCTAAAACTATCTTGGATTATGTATGATGTTTTGAACAACTATGTTTGAATCTTTTCTGTCCTCATTCGTGTTGAGAGGATGTTTGGATACTTTCGTATGTAATAACTTATTATTGTATTTTGATGTTCCTTGCATCATTCTACCTCTATTATGGTTTCTACATGTGCTTGTATGTGCAATTATGCTATGAAATGTCTTGTGTAAAATCCTAGTTTTTTATTTAAGAGGCGTTTGGCTAGTTCTCATTTCTAGGTCTAGCAAATTAGAAATAGGCTTGATTCTCCCTAATCATGTTTAGAATTAAGAACATTAGCTTCCTACATACTCACTCTAGTGTCTAAGTTTAAATTACCAAATCTTGGCCAAAATAGGTTATCACCTGCACTGGCCGGTGCCCTTTGCAGCAAGCCGGTTTGGCCAAAGGCACCGGCCAGCCAGTTCTACAGTAGGTTTTTGCCATTTTTGAGGTTCCAACTTTTCAAACCAAAGCCATAAACATGCTCATTAGACTTGCCTCATTACTACTAGGTAGTTGGTTTTGCCTTGTTTGACCTTAAAATGGGTTATAATGATTATGTTTAGTGAAAAAGTAGTGGTTTAGGCATTTAATGTTTTGCATGCATTTTGATTATAAATTAGGGGTTTGAAAACCATCTTCCTCACCTCTCACAAACTGCAAATCCTCTCTATACGTCCTATTCTCACATTCAAAAAACAACAATGGCCTCAAGTGCTTGCTCCTCTACTCAAAATCCACCCAAAAAGGTTCCTAAAGTCACCTACATTGACCTTACTTCCAATGAGGCCTCACCACAACAACACCATGCCACAATCGACACCACCCTTGCTCTCACAATTCCACCACCTATACCGAACATGGTAGAGCCTTTTGCATCACCTTTGGCTCCAAGAGCCCTTGTCTTCACCACTCCACCAAACACCCCCAATGACCCTCATCCCTTTCTTTCTTCTTTGAATGATGCTCCACCACGACCAACGAACCCATTTCCCCACTCTCTAACACAAAACCTTCCTCAACCATCTCAAAATGAAGCTCCCGTTGAGCCAACTATTCCTTCACTCAACCCAAACTCTTACCAAGTCAATGCTCAACCCAACCCTTCCATGGAAAGGGAAATTATCCAACAAGAGATTCACAATCTCCAAGCCTTCCACCAAAACATTCAAGAGGCTATCAACAATGCACAACATGTGCAAGATAGTCTCATTCCCCCTACCTCCATCACTCACATCCAAATACCACCACCTTTCTATCCAATTTCTACTTCTATCCAAACACCCCCTTATGGTCCATCATTCCCACCACCAAATGTTTTTGGACCTCTTGACCAAAGTCTTTGGCTTGAACAACCACCACAACCTCTTGATCACACTTGCTTACATTGCCAAAAGACCGAGTACATCATAAATAATTTTCAAACCGAAACTAGGTTTATGCTAAATCATATTTTGGATCGCCTTAACCACATTTCAAACCGGTTGCCTAGGGACGATCACTAGGTCTAAGAATGATTAAGGTTTAGACATATTAAGGGATTGCCAAAGCATGATTTTAGTTTTAGATTGGCACTAAGTCAATTTTCTTTTTACTTCATGTTTTTGTAATTCTTATAATTTCAAATTTCATGATTATGATATCTTATGATGGATGTTATGCTTGATTGTTCTTATTCTTTCTTGTGTTCTTCCATTACATGTGAATTATGTGGAATGTGATTAAAATTTGAATAAGTTTGGCTCCCGCCAAAATTCTTGGTCTGTGCTGACTCTCTTCAGGTCAGCCGGTGCTGTCCGTTAACAAACCGGTGCCATTTATGGACAGCACCGGCAAGCACCGGCCACTCTGAAATGATCCAATTCTCCTCTCTTTTTCATATTACTACTCAATCTTCTTTGAGTACACTATCAAGTGCAGGTACTTTGTCCAAGAATGCACCCATTAAGGGGGAGCAACATGTTTGACTCTCAAAAAGTCAACCAATAACAATTATTGTTTATTGACTAACCTCTCTCTCTTTGTAGCATATCATTTTACTTTTGACATAATTTTAGGGGGAGCTCTCGTCAAGGGGGAGCTCACATTTTAGTTTCCCTTTCGTCATTCTTTTTGTGTGTGTTAGTTTTTCTTCGACGCTCTTTTTGTTTCGACAAAAAGGGGGAGAAGAAAGTAAAAACTCCAATTTAGAAACGCTTAGACTTTGTTGGTTTTTACTTTATAAATTTATGTTTTGTCATCAACAAAAAGGGGGAGATTGTTAATACAAAGTAAACCGTAAAAACGTTTATCTTTATATTTTACGATCTCACTTTGTTTTGTCGATAACAAAACATAAACTTATCAAACAACAAACTCTAAACGTTTCTAAGCCAATAGTTTTCTAACACACCAAAACACTTTATAAAAACAACATTCTTCTCAACCTATCTTGCAATTTTCTAAAAATGATCTTAAACACCTTTTTTATAAACTTTACCCTAAACACAAAATATTTTTTCACAAAAATATTTCTTCATAAAACTTCCTTCCCACTCATAAAATCTGATCAAAAGATTCTCTTTATTATTATATTAGTTTAAATGTTAAAAAGTCAAAGCTTATTTTTGAGTACTGTTTGCCGGTGCTCTTAACTTTACATTCCGGTGCCTTTGGGAAACAGCACCGGCAGTTCCGGCAAACAGTAAAATGTTTGGCTATAAATACCAACTCTTCTCACTTGTTCTATTCATTCATTCTAACATTTTTCTTCTCTCTAGATCTGGTTACCACTGATCTTCTCCGATATTCTACTCTACTCTAATGCTTCTTGTAGGTCCTTCATGATGTTGTCGTGTTGACGCTAAAAGATCTTCTATGAATAAGCTCCTCAAAATCTCTTAAAGCTTGGATCTATCTTCCATCTTGTGGCAAGCTTCTATGTCACAAGATCTTCTTCATCTTGTCTCTAATCTTCAATCAAAAAATATCTTAGAAATGTCTAGTTTTGGTTTGGTAACGTTGGTGTAAAAACAATACATATATATGTGTATGTTTGGTACCTAGTAGAGGACAAGCATTGATGATGTGACAAAGGGTTTAGGATTTGAAAAAGGATGTTGTGATGTGTAGTGATAAATGGTGAATGGTTCTAATATGTAGAACCCGGTGTTTAACTTAGCATCGTGAAAATAATTAAGTAACGTTGTGTGGCTTCTCCGCCGGTTAAAGGAGATTTGGTGATTAGTGTATTCTAACTCTCGAGTAGCTGACTCGGGGAGTGGAGTAGGGCAAGGAAGGAGTCCTTGTAGCCGAACCACTATAAATAACCGTGTCATATATCTTTTATATTATTGATCGCATTATCTTATCTTAAACATATCACATCACATCAAACAAAACTGAATACACTTTTGTGAAAATAAATAAAAGAATATAAAAGTTAAGATTTTAATTTGAAAACTATTCAACCCCCTTCTAGTTTTCACAATTGGTACCAGAGCAGGTTATCGAAGATTTCAAAATATACTGTATTTTTCGAATCTTCAAAATCCAAACAAATTTAAAAAAAACATATTGCATATGCATAAATATTCCTCTATACATGTCTGTTGTTCTTGTAAAGCTTAGGTAAAATGGATCTAATGGAAGATATGTTGCTACTCAAATTCGTAGCTGATCCAGGTCGCCGAAACCACCGGTGCTATTGTCCAAGAGGTTTGTCGACAGCACCGGCTGTCTGATGTGTATGTTGGGCTTATGCATTTTTGGGCCTCAGTCAAATGTTTTATAATCTTAATTTTGGGCTAGACCAAATTGGATCTCAACCTTTTCTAAACTTATTTTTGTGTTAAAAAAACTATGTTCTTGACATCGGGTATCTTCTCAAAACGACCTTCATGGCCGATCACTCTAGATCTATACATATTAAGCTGCGGAAAGGTTTAGGCCAAGTACGTTTACAACTTTATGTATAGTGACATATCTCTTTTAAAAGAGACCTATGATCTAGATGATTCATGATCCGATTTGATAAGATCTCAAATATGTCAAGCCATGGTATCACAAAAAAAAATTCCTCGTCTCAAAATTTTTCTTGCATATACTTTTCTCTGCTATTCATTTTCATAAATAAAGGGATCTTGTGCATATTATCCACTTGCTTGTCCTCATTTCATCGGTGCATCTAAAAAGGTACACAAATCCTTTCTTAAATCTTGTCTATGTGATTTTTTGAATATGTGATATATATTCATTGTGAATCATGAAAGGTACTTGTATATACGTAAAAATATAATAAATATGTATATATTTTCACACTAAATAATATCTTTCCGGATATTGCTTCCTCTTGAATCATTGCCTCCTAACTCGTGCTCGATACTCTGTCACAAATATTTTGGGTATAAAAACCATTTATTCAAATTTCAAAACTATCCTCACCTTTCCCCATAATCAAACGGCCACCTTCTCTAATTATAAAACTCACCCACTACTCTCCTCTTCCACTCACCATTTCAAATTTCACTTACAAATTTCCATTTTCTCCTCCAAATCTCTAACCGGTTCGCACCATGGAAACCGTAATGGAAATCCTTAGTCCCGTCTTGATCATGATCATCATCTCGCTCGCAATGCTCCTTTATCCCATGATCAAATTCCTGGACCGTGACGTGTTTTTCATTCTCGCGTTATATATTACCATTGTATTTCCTATTCTATGTATCGCGTTGTACATCGAATCTTTATATATGGAATTTTAATTTCTATTAGTCATATTTTTTTTCTCCTTCATCATCTTGAAATTATCGTCTCGTCACGCTCAAAGAAAATTTAATACCGCAAGTCTTACACATCTCAATCCACTTACTTATCAAAAAAAAGGAGAGGGGTAATAAATAAAAAGGGATCACAACACTTAAAGAAATAATAAAAAGAATTTTTTTAATAAAATTTATTTATTTCAACTGTGTCCTCTTCCGGTGCCTTTCATTTTGCAAGCCGGTGCCATTTAATGAACAGCACCGGAAGAACCGGCCAGCTGCAGAACAAAACGTCTTGTTCTTCTTTTCTATCTTCTCACTGTTTGAAATTTTATACTCCCAATAAACACCATTGACGACTTTTTTGAAGTCCTTTGACCATTCCTTCTTCCTTTTATCAAAGTGCTACATTGTAAGTATTAATCAACACTTATTTTCTTACTATCTATCTTAATCAATCAGTTTATGTTTCTCAATTTTTTTTTGAACCCTAAAATGCAACAATCACTTAAATCAACTAATTAGATATGTAGGATAACCACAATTGGCTTTTAATACGGGTCGAGATTAAGAAAACAATCCATGCACGTTTTTAAATCAATCTGAGCCGAATTGTTAATACCCGTAAAAACTTATAAATTTCTTAAATAAAATTTTCTAAAACCCTTTATATTTTCTGTTATCAATAGGTGTATCATGCCAAGCTCACGAGATGTTGATCATCACGACACCGCACACAACATCCCCATGTATCATCGTACCGGAGGTTTTACAGGTCATAAAGGGAGATTTACAAATCCCTTGTGAATCGCCTTTTTCATGAAGGTAGAATCGTACTTCCCGACTTTATAGAAAGCGAACCAAATCTTCGCACCACTTTCGCGGCTATTGGTTTTGATTGTCTTCTCGACATTAACGAACAAATTTGCCCTATATTCGTCTTATAATTTTACAAAAGTGTCCGGCTCACTCGAAACCTAAATGGAACTTATAACACCCCGTGTTTTCAAGTCATTGACGACGTCAATAAATTCACTATGTACTTTTATTATTGTACGCGTTTTCTTTTAATCGTAATCGATAAGTTAAATCGTGTAAGCTAAAAATAATCAATCAATGTAAACGGGCATCAAACAATTAAATGTTTACATCAAGCAAGTATTAAATAATTATTTTGAGAATAATTATGGTCACTGTTCATTTTATTTTTATTGGTTACGTACATTTACTACGTTTCGCGATAAAGTACGTTTAGGCATACCCGGAACCACAATAATTAATCTACGCTTCAACAAATGCGTATTATTATTTTTAATGGCCAAAGTTTACAAAACTTTACCCAATTAAATGTTGTTAGTCATATGTTTTATAAAAATAAACTAACAAAAGTCTACATGTTACCATTTGTATACTGCATTTTATAAATGACTTTAAACTACAAGTATCATTTCATACAAGTGAATTAGCAAGAAAAAATAAAACATATACTCCCTCCCTCACTCTTACCCACGGCTAAACAACAACATGGAGACAAGAAGCATACATTTTCTTCATCACTTGGTCTTGTACATCAACTAGTTATTAAACATAGCCATACCATGTTCCTTTGACTAGAGACCAAGACCACAACTCTCCTTAAGACCATGATCTATGTTTCCTTGACCACTATTGCATTCTTTTTGACTAGCTAACTCATATATACTAGTATGCATTGCAAGTAAACACATAGATAGCAAAACACTTAGTGAAAAAGATCAAACTCTCCCCTCTTTGCTCCTTATAAGCCACGGCTCAAATAGCCAACCCAAACAAACCATACAATCTTTTTATACAACTCATACAAGCTTTCATACACTATATCTAAGATACCTCAAGATGGTTTAAGGGTTTGATCAAGCCTTTACAAGTATTTATCAAGAAAAGGAAGCTAGGGTTTATATTTGGAAAACTAGGGTTTTTCTTGTTTGCAAGCTTGGTTTAAAAATCTAACCAAGGGTTTAGATTGTATTTCTCATCATCATACATCACTTTAAGGTTATCTATAAACCTTTATGTCTTTACTTTTCTCATTTTTATAAGTATATATGTTCCATATAGTTAAATCACCATTTAGGGTTTTAAACATGTTAAATGGATAACTTACTTGTGATTATGATTTTTAACACTTTTTCATATGAACTTGTGATCTTGGACTATATAATATATATGACATAAGTATATTATGAGTTATAAAGGAATTGTGGTATTTTAAATTGTTGAAAAGTATGTATAAAACAAGTATATAATTAATTATATAAAAGATACAAAAGGGGCTGTTTGGATTTCGAATTTCATACAGTGGGTTTGACATTTTATAAAGATAATACGTCTCATGACGATTCCAAAAAGGTAAGAAACTCGAAAAACGGATTAATAACGAAAAAGATACGCTAATTACGAGTTATACGTTAATTAAACGGATTTATAAAATAACTTTTATAAATATTATACAAAACAGAAAGTTTGGTAGTTTTAAAAGATTATACATATTTTTAGGATTCCAAAACAATAAGAAACGTAATTTTTTGATTAAAAACGAAGAAGTTATGAATTACGCAAGTTTATATACTTAAAATGTATAAAAATATTTTTATAAAACTATTTTTATAAAAAGTTACTGTTCATGACAGAAACATTAATTTTTGTAAACTTCATAAATAAATAGAACTTTCAATTACGAGAACGTGCTCGAAAGAATCTAAAAAAACTGATCTATAACGAATAAAATTCGACGTTTACGGTTTACGATAACTAACACTATAAAAAAATAACTTTAATTAGCGACTGACATAAAAATACTGTTCATCAGGACTAAAAAAATGAAAAATGTCATTGATTGATCAACAAAATTGCGACTTATATGAAAACGTGGCCGGTAAGAAAACGCGAGAAAACAGAACTAACACGATATAGGTTAGGTTCATTATTTGCTAAATTGTGTATATAAATTTTACTAGTTAAAAATATGATTTCACGAAAACGATTACACGGTGATGAAGCTATATATAATTATATATGGTTATCAAAGTACTATATTACTAGGCAGTTTCATAATGAGGCCTCTTCGGGGTGGCGTATCGACGAGTTGTTGGATTTACGATTTAAAGTCCTATCTCTCATAAACGATCACTACGACATAAGAAACGCGAGAAACGGACTTGAAACGCGAAAGTTACACCAGTTTTACTAAAACGGTAATTATAAACGCTTTAACTTATTAAACATAATTTTACCAAAACAATTAGATGGTGATTGAGCTATATAGAATTATATATGGTAGTAGTTACCCAATGTGATTAGTACTTATACGACCTATATTGGATTAGGTTGCACTCGATCAATACCGTGACGCATTTTCTGTGATACACTTGATATTCGCTCACTCAAGGTGAGTTCATAGCCCCACGTTTTACATGATTTGTTTTACAAGTTTTTGGGGTGAGAAACATGCAATGTTTTATAATTGGACACAAGTGGTTAAGTTTTATATTATGATTACGTGTTGCCTAAGTAGCGATAACCCTAGTTGAGCCCATTATCATGAACTGTCAGTTACTGGATTGTGAGCGCGAATGTTATGAATAGATCTATTGGGATTGACATCCCCGTTCGGGTGATTAGCTATCACTGGGCAAACGAACGTATACCATGTCGAACATAGGATGTTGCGGGTTAGAACATCATCACGGGCAATGTAGGCCATTTATATGGTATTCATTTATGTCGAGCTTCAGTGTCATGAGCTTAGGGCAACGTAATTACATTTATATGATGTCTGCATCTGTTGCATTATCATACACTTGGGAAATCTTGTGGTCCTACAATATACGATTTATCAAACCTATGAATTCACCAACATTATTGTTGACGTTTTAAAGCAATGTTTTTCAGGGGATCAGTAAGCACGAGGTGCAAGGGATACATTGGTGGTTTTGATTTGGATATCATGCATTAAAGATTTTGTCGCATTACATTTTGTATAACTGTTATGGGCTAGAAATCTTTGTATTTTGAACAAGTGGACAAGTGAAGCTTCGGCTTATGTAACAAATACTTTGTTAATTCCAATGTATCAGTTTTAAATGACTTTTTGGTCGTTCTATATACATCTTGTGTTATTGATCTATGAAGTAACACGCCCCGGACCCTTATTCCGCTGCGACCCAATTTAGGGGTGTTACACTAATACCATATAAAACCTCAAAGGGTATATATTATTATAATTGTAATTGTGAATTCTACATTAGATTGTATGTGTATTTATACTAATGTCATGGCTTAAAGATTAAGCAACTAACACATAACCTAATGGGTATGACCCATCTATATAATTGGACCGGCCCATCTAATCTAGTTTGGTCTAACAACATTGATGTAATCAGGTCAACTTCCAGGGGGAAGTATTTTATACTACTTTACTTAGTATGGTTTATGTGAAGTATTATGCAAGCGTAAGAAGATTTGTTGCTGATCTCTTGCATGTTCCCCCGAATGAATATTCACCATGACCAATGTCATGATATAGTATAGAAGCAATATTAGTTGGTGTGGTTGGCTGATTTTACTAAAAATTCTGCTGTGCACTTTAAATGTCAATGTTAGAAGATCGTTCGAGCTACATCAAAGTTTCAGAATTTGCTCAAGATACAGATGTTGGTTTGGGAGAAGCTAATTCAGAAACTTTGTCAAAAAGGAGTCTATGAAGAAAGCTTTTCAAGACATGATGCATGAATTGGGGGGAAGTTAATCTTGCTCATGCATACTACAATGGTTCCAGAACAAGTAAATACATAGAAGATCCAAGCTAGAGTACAAGTATCAAGACTAGAAGATAAAGACGTCATCTTCAGCATTGGAAGACTTTATTTTGTTTGAATTTGTACTTGTTAGGAACATTGTAAGTAATTCTGTATGTCCACATATTGGGGGAAGATTGTTAGCCTTAAAATATGTCGACTTATACGGAATTACATTAGTTTATTATTAGCCGGATACGCAAGGACTAGAAATGTCATTATAGGATAGTGAGGTGTGTCATAGGCTATATATATCCCCTCCTTACTTCTAAGGAGGGGTGAGGATAATCATTTGTATCTCATAGTGTGTGTGTGCTTTCCATTCTCTCTCTAGAAACACACACACATCTTCCCTTTTTCTCTCATTCTTAATAATATGGCTATCTTTCACGCTTATCCTCCCTGACCTCCGGATCGTGTTAAGTTTAGTGAAATATTAATGTTAACAATGTCATTTTATACATATTTTCGGGGTCATTTAACACCTTAAATCATGCAAATATGCTCAAAATACGCGCTTAATCGTTTCTTTTTGTGTTTTTAGCACTTGGATGGCATTTGAAGGAAATACACGTGACTTGGGCTCATTTGGGGAATAAACAGACAAGATTACAAGTCTACGCCAAAGTTGATGAAGAGTATGCTCACAGACTGTGGAGACGGCGTCAGAATTACTGGCGACGCTGTCATATCATCAAAGAGACTGCGCCAGGATATTTGAGACGACGTCAGGACTTAACCGACATAGTGAAACCCTAGAAGATTCGGCAAAGCGACGGCGCCAGGATTACAAAGCGACGCCGTCGTGGTCATTTTTCTATATATACAAACTCGTTTTTAGGGTTTTAAAGTGTGGAACTTTTTGGATTCGTTAGAGTACGATTATCAGCAGTAGTTAGGTCATTTTTAGGGTTCTCAAACCCCTTTGTAACCACCTAAACTCCATGTTTTGATCAGTGAAGTTCTTTATCTTTTAATCTTTCAATATGTCTATGTGTTGTCTGATTAATTATTGTTCTTCGCTTCTCCTTAAAATGCTAGGCTAGATATTATAGTGTTTGCTTATGATTGCATGTGAATTAGTCTGTAGATCCTTTAATATTGCTTCTTGTTGATGGGTGTGCGCGTTAGGCTCTAGAAAACTAGCTTCTTAATTGCTTGCGAAGACGTCCAGGGAAACGTGATTATGTAGAAATGATTCCATCGGTAACAGTCTTCATACTACCTTACCCATCTATGGATGATCACCTTTAAGTATTTTAATGCACGTAATGTACTCTTAGGTGCCTTGTAATAGTCTTCATACTACCTTAATTGTGCGTTGCCTTAATGGAATATTACGTAAACGACGGGTTCGTGTAATTCGTTCATGACTTAGGAACTATTTACACATTGCATCACAAGTGTGACAAAGCAATAGAATTAGGAGAAGCAAACTAAGGATCATGCATGATTAAGTAAACACATTTATTTACCTATACGAGTTTCCACATTAGTTTAGATTTATTTTAGTTATTTAATTAGCTTAAAACCAAAACCCCTCTCAAACCAGATATTTTAATTGCTTTCTTAAAAATATAAAAACACAAAAATAATCTTCTTTCAACCCCTTAGACCTTAGTTACATTTAGTTCGAGCCTTCCCACCTATTCTCCTAGAGAACGATAACAACCTCCGAGTCTTACCTATACTACACTACAACGGTTAGGTACACTGCCTAGGGAGTTGTAAAACTTCTTGTAAGTTTACACAACGACCGCACATCAACTTTTCTTCACTTTTGTAAGCCATTTCCATATTTCCTTTTCCATACATATTTCATATATATTTTCATCCATGCACACACCTCATGTTCTTTTCAAACCATCATTACCCATGTTTGTGTAAAAATGATTTTTACAAAGGAACTAGTAAAAATAAAAGGGTTGTACAACTTATTATGTTTTTGAACTTATTCTTGATATTATTGTACTTTTAGGTTAAGATTGTGATTTTAAATGTAAAAAATAGTTCTTGGTGTTCTTGTAACAATCGGTAAAAAGTAGTCTTGGAGTTGTTTAAGTGTTGGTATCAATTGGTGGAAGGGCTTTATGCTAGAAATGAAGTTGTGATGTTTGCGGTTAAATATATAGTGTAGTTTTGGTATAAAATACTTGTTGTCCGAAAATGTTATGAGGTATAACGAACGGATAAGATTCTTTTGAGTAGTCAAAACTTTATAAATATGATAGCATACTTAAATACGAATGCGTGGATATAAATTTTGTAAGAATCCGACTTAAAACGAGTGAGATATGACCAAATAAAGTTCGGATAGAAACTAGTGACTTTTCCCGCAAAACTGTTTTAAACACATTCTGTCCACTTTACGTTTTCGTGTTTTTGACCCATTTCGAGTCCTAGTCGGGTGAAACTTATAAAAGAAAACTTGTAGAACGTGATTTTTCATTGAAACGACGCTTTTGACCATCCCGTGAATCTTTATAACGAAGGAGTTACGCCCTTGTAAAGACGGACTAAAATCTGGAAATTTTATAACCTTTCTGCATAAATTCGACTAATAAGAGCTGTTTGAAACTAAAAATGAGGTTTTTGGGCGTTTTCGAGTCTGAATGAGCTATAAAATCCTTAACAAATAATATAGTATCACTTATATATTTTCTATGTGCGTCGGAAACTTTCCAAAATATTATTAAGTAAGCCAGATATGATTTATTAAAGTTGGTGACGTAAAAATAATAGTAATGAATATAATGACGAATAAAATATGTAGCTAGACTTTTGGTAGGATACTTAACGTGTTTTAGGCGAAATATAAATTAAACGGAAATATTTAAAAAACGGATAATGTTCGGAATTTCTAAAGATTGGTAAAATAGTGATGTATGTTTTAGCGTCAAAACATAATAAAAACTAAATAAGTTTTACGAGTTCACATTTTGACTTACATAACTAAAACGCAAACATGTTCGGGTGATGATAACCTTATAAAAATCGCATATGCATCATTTCACTATTGTTTGCTTGCATCTAAAATGCATTATATTTCAACTAGGTCGCGTTTAGGACATTCGTACTCGTTCTTCGTTTGTTGATTGTTCCCGATTCAACTCTTGCTAAAGGTGAGTTTCATAACCCCACTTTTACTTGTTTTACTAATACTTTTCATTAAATCTCAGAGTGAGATACATGCTATGTTTTTAACTTTGGACGCAATTACTTTTAAATGTTTACGGATTAGTCTAAGTACCGATAGCCCACTTTGCCCATATTCATGAATTGTTAATTACGTGTTGTAAGCGCGAGTGTTGTAGATAGATCTATCGGAATTAGCATCCCCGTCCGGGTAAGTAGCACTTACTTGTATCGGTGGTCCCGATAATACGAACGTATAGCATGTCGGAACTTTAGGTGGTCTGGGTTGGACACCTACGCGGGCACTTTACTTGGCATATATTTGATGTATCACATTGTTTAGCTTCGGTGTCATGAACTTAGGACTATCGTAAACACCTTTTTGTGCTATTGTATGTGTTACATTAGTCACGCTATACTAAATCTTGCCGTCCATACCTAACGTTTTACTTAAATCTATGAACCCACCAACATTATTGTTGACCTTTTAAGCATGTTTATCTCAGGTACCTTAACTCGTAAGGATTAATTGAAGTGCATTTGGAGTCAGCATGCATCATGACTTTATTTCATGAAACTTTTATTAAAATTACTCGTTGATGTTATGAGTACCAATTGATTACCGTTTTAACTCTGATTATTTTCGATTATGTAAAAATTTGTTTCTTTTAATTAATTCAAAGATGTAATATTTTCAAAACGTCCATTTAGTGGTCGTTCTCTTGTACTTTGTGTTTGAGATATATATGAAGTTACGCCACAGGTTTTCTATTCCGCTGCGCCATATTTTAGGGGTGTGACATAAGTGGATAATTGAGTTGGACAATGAGGCTCACAAAAAGCTGAGGTGGACAAGGTAAAAACACAGTCTCGTGGTTACTTGTTTTTTAGATAACCTAAAGAGTAAACTGCAAAATACATGGTTTACACTTTTCAACATCTTACATCCCTGTCAGAAACTATTAGCAAGTATCATCCTTGAGAGGTTAAATGTGTAACACTTTACATCCCTAAAGATGATTTTTACCGAACATTTAACTATCAGAAATGATGTTTGCCAATAGTTTTTGACAGAAATGTAAGATGTTAGAAAATGTAAATCATATGGATATATTTTGCAGGTTAGTTCGATAACCTGAAAGTAAAACCCGTATAATCCGATACCCAAAGTCAAAAAAAAAAAGTTTGATAACTTATGCGATCAAAATGTGACCCGATGGTTTTCTTACAAAAACAAATATACTACAGTAAATAGAACACTAGTCTCACTCTGTATCAGTTATCTTCCATTTCTTTCTTTCTCTGTCACAAACAAGAAAATATCCGAAAAAATATATATATCTAACAAAGTTTTGATCTTTAATGGATCTACAGATCTAATCCCACACGGCTTTATTCAGATCTTCATTTTTTTGCACTCACTACCTTACCCATAAACCCTAACTTATAACTGTAAGTATTCAATCTAATATTATTTTTTATTAATGGTTTAATCAGCTAGACTGATATATTTAGCTTGTTCGACCTTTACTTTTTAAATTGGTTTATATTCTTGTGTTAATCTTTATTGGTTTATGTTATTTGACTTATTTGATGGGCTAATTTGCTCACTAAAAAAAACAATACACTTTTTTTTACGGCTTATTGGGTTACATACTTGAGCTTATGGTGTTGTATTCCATAAGCTCAAGCTGATGAGCTCATAATAAGCCATACAAAAGAGCTTATTGGGTTTAAAAAAAAAATATAAATTAGCCAATAAGCTCATCAAACAAGCTAATCCAAACACCCCCATAGAGTCAGCTGAATTAGGTCATGATTATAAAGTTACCTAAAAAATGGTGGTATGATTTGCTGATTACATGATCCTATTTGTGCAGGAATTTTGTTTTTTTTAAAAAGGCGAAAAAGATTGTAACTTGCCGCGCTTTTAGTGTTTCTTTACATCCAGTTTTGGATGTTGAGAACTTGTCCGTAAGTTGTGGTGAGAATTGAGATGAGGGATGTTATCAACATTGATAAACTTTCTAAAGGCCTGTTGGCGACCATCGGACCGTTATGCTTATACCGGTTCAGATGCGACAGGCCGACAAGATGGTCTTCTTTGGTATAAAGACACTGGTCAGCACTTGGCTGGTGAGTTTTCTATGGCTGTCGTTCAGGCTAATATGTTGCTCGAGGATCAAAGCCAGATTGAGTCGGGTTCGTTGAGCTTTCTTGATTCTGGTCCGTATGGAACGTTTGTTGGAGTTTATGATGGTCATGGTGGGCCCGAAACTTCGCGTTATGTCAATGATAATCTTTTTCAGAATCTCAAAAGTGAGTCAAATGATCAAGTTAAAGTCAACAGCCTAATACGTAGTATTGTTTTGTCTTTTTGCTTTAAATGCTAACATACTCTTTCATTTGTCCCGTTTTAATCATTGTACTAATTTTTGTACATACGAGTCATTAAAAGATGATTTTGTGTTCTGTTTGACAGTTTGGCTATTTTGTAACTGGTAATGCTTTTCCTACAACATTTCACAATAATTATAAATTAAAGCATTTCTGTATAAAAACTATTGTTTCAAAAGCTGTTTTAAGGGGCAATACTTACAAATGACTCAGATGTACAAAAAAGCACAAAGATAAATCATGACTAGAGCTGAGCATAACGGATCACGGAACGGACCGTACCGAACCGAGAAACCGGCCCGTTCGGTCCTCGGTCCGCACTTAACCTCATATTCGGTCCTCGGTCCGGTCCGGTGCGGTCTCGGTCCGGTCCGGGTTTTGGACCGTGATCAGCCCTAATCATGACAATGAAGAAGTATGTTGCACTTTTATGTCAGAAAAGCCTATTGTTTGTGTATAAAGTTCGATTCTTATTTGTATTTGGGTTTGTGTAGGGTTTACTACAGAAGAGCAATCGATGTCAGTGGATGTTATACAAAAAGCATTTCACTCTACAGAAGAAGGGTTTTTATCGATTGTTGCTAAACAGTGGTCCGTGAAACCACAATTAGCTGCTGTAGGATCTTGCTGCTTAGTTGGTGTGATTTGTAATGAAACCCTTTACATTGCAAATGCTGGTGATTCACGTGCTGTTTTGGGGAGGACAGTGAAGGCTACTGGGGAGGTTATTGCAATTCAACTTTCGACAGAACATAATGCGAGCATAGAGTCTGTTAGGCAAGAACTTCATAGCTTGCATCCTGATGACCCTCATATTGTAGTTCTAAAACATAACGTTTGGCGTGTGAAGGGCCTTATACAGGTATGATCCTTGTTTCTATACACGGTTATGGGCAATTTATCTTGTCATGAATGTTTGTCTAGTTGTGGCTAGTATTGAATCTTGAGTGGTAACCTTTTAGGAGTCACATAGGGTAGTGACTATCATAGCACCCATAATCTCGAATGTTCTTGGTTAATTCGTAATGCTTAAAAGATACATGCCAGTCTGGTATTGCTGGAGTGATTGATTTAAATCGTTTTCGAAGGCCTGGTTGTTGCAAACGAATCTAATTCCAGTGGAAATGGAAAAATAACCTGTCAAAGAATGAACAATTTTAGATGAAAAGTGACTAAGTACAGTTTTATTGTTCCGTTTACGTCTATACTATAATACATTATGTTCGAAATCGCCCGCTCTCATGAGTCTTCAATTGATGTTAGCTGTTTCCATATTTTCGGGATGCATGCCTTATATCACTATTTAATAGAGATAGTCGAAGTAATAATTATAAATATATGTTTTCATGTCAGTTTTGGTGGTAACATTGGTCTATGTTTTTTAAAATTTTGTTGCAGATATCTAGATCTATAGGGGATGTATACCTTAAAAAAGCAGAGTTTAACAGGGAACCCTTGTATGCTAAGTTTCGGCTTCGTGACCCTATTCGAAGGCCAATATTAAGCGCAGACCCGTCCATATCTATGCATGAAATCCAACCTGACGATCGGTTTCTCATATTTGCATCTGATGGTCTATGGGAGCACCTTAGCAATCAAGAAGCAGTTGATATAGTGCAAAATCACCCTAATACCGTAAGAATTATGCTTCCCTCAAATTATATCATCTTATGCATTTGTGTGTAGCCTTTTTCTTTCATTTATCAAAAAGTTGTTTCCTTGACTCTGAACTATTAGTTCGTACAGAGTCATGGAGCCTTGATGCACCAAAGGTTCCCTTTTTATCTCATTAGTTATTGTTGTATTTGATTTCCATCTTCATTATTCTCTAATATAACTAAATAAGTATCACTCAAGTGGCATAATAAAGCAATCTAGAGGGTTGTAGACCTTGGCATACTTTAGGCAGTTCTTTAAAACAAGTCGAGTAGTAGACCCATTGGAGCTAAATTTTGGTGGGGTGTTTGTGATTGCTTATGTGTTTATTTTTAAGTACATAAAGATTTTGAAGTGGTAGGCAAAAACTGCTTATTGTCAGGTAGATAAGCATCTTTAGAATAGCAATCTCAAACACCCCCTTAGTCTGACATGTTTGGCCTGTTATAAATAAAAAAATGGCCCAAGCAGATCCATATTAAATGAGTTCAGATGTACATCTCTGCGTTATAGGTTCTCTCAGTAAGCACCAAAACCTTTTCTGAAACAAATTGATTAGTGTATCTGTAGAAGTAATCATCACACATCCCCTCCATCCATTAATTGTCATCTACATCTGCTCACAAATATTATTATACTTGGTAGTTGGTATTTATGCCAAAGTATGCACTACATTAAAACCATGGCAGGTTGTATGTAAAGCAAATGAAATAAAATCTGATAGTTGAAAGATCAGAGGGAGCAATCTCATCTTGGTTGTGTAAGAAATGGTCAGTTCAGGTTATATTTTGTTGCAAATCCATTAAATACTCAAAAGTTGCCTAAGCTATATCTAAGTGATGACAATTATTTGTCTGTTCTAAAAAAACATGTGTCATAATGTGTAAAAATTTATTACGTGTAATTATACTTCATGTATTAATTATTTAGGAACATAAGAAGGGGATAAATAGATTTGATAACAATTTATTCCAGCTGAAAAGAAAGTTTACCATAATACTTGATTAGCCCATTTTGTCACGTAGATGGGATATATAAGAGATGATAGAAAAAACCGATCCTCTTTATTGCATTGTGTCGAAACACAAGCCTATTCTAATGTAGGAAAGGGTTGGTTGTGCAATAATAGGTTTTCATCGTTATGGAGTTGCATCTTAAGAAGGAAATAACTTTGTGACAAATTGTTTTTGGGTGCGGGCCTTGGATTGCCATTGACCATGTTGCTAAGGCCTTGGGCTAGTGTTTCCACAATTGAGCATTGTCTTTCATCTAAAATGAATTTGACATGCTCAATAAACTCATGCTTGAAGATGGTGAACTTTTATTGCATATTCTCATGCATCAGTTGAAATCCCTGATCTCGTGTATTGTAATTTGGCCTTTTCGAATTTGTTTTCCACAACTACAAGTATTGTACATTCGTTTGTGGCTCTAATACATAGCTAAGTGCATTTGTGTTTGTTATGGACCAATTGAGCAAGTGGCTGGGAGCACTTGACTTCATCAACAAAGCTCGAGTCCTTATACTTCTTGTTTCTACTTTTTTTGTAAGATATATAAAACTAGACGTACATTTTCGCAGAGTTATGTTTGAGGGAAAACCGACATCCAAATGGATATTGTTTTTTATATGTTAATCCCTTTTACTTACACATGCACACATGCCCAAACTTTTGCTATAATTGAAAATAAATTCACACCAGACCTATTTTGTTGATGTGACCATATGATGTGTGGGAATTTCAAGATCATAGGAAGCTTAAAGCTGGTGCCTATGTAAATGAAAAACATGGCTTGTGGTAGAATAACTTGAATGAACTTCGGATCGGTTGCAAGTTAATAACTGAACTAATTACACATGTATCGGTTTAGGTGATTTGTAATGTTCAAGATTTATTGCATTTTCACTTGGTGAATAAGATAACTATTTTAGTTCATTATTAACATCTACTCTTTTATCTTTGAAAAGACCTGTTTTTGTTGGTAAATCACTCCCTCTTTCACCCACTTTTTATTTCCCTTATCAAAGGCTCAGTTGTTTTACTGTGATATTCTTCACATTCTCCATGTCATCCTCTTATTCTTATTAATCATCTCACTACCTAGAAACTTATTATGGGCATTTTTGCCCCTTAAAAGGTCCATGTTACCCTGTTGACTCGCAATGCTCCCAAAGATGAGTCACAACATCTTTTTCATCATTTAAAGAGAAAGTTGGGTGGTGAGATTCTCGGTGAAGTAAGAAAAATGCAGTGAAGAGGTAGAATAACCAATGCATAGATTTCAGTGGTTTATGACTACTCTATTCAGAGTGAAAATGCAATGAATCTTGAAATTCCCGCCCATTATGTATATTTACTTACTAATAGTACCAATGTACATAGTGATGCAGGATGCGAAAGCGAATTTTGTTAACCCTAATCCAAGGGTTGATAACGAGGATAAAACCTCAAGGGAATAAAACCCTAACAAGAGAACAACTCTTAAACAAGTTTATTAATAAAATCCAAGATCAAAAGATAAAAGATTACAAAACCCTAAACCCTATTATATTAATAAAGAAAGTTATCTTGGAAAAAAAAGATACTACGTAACTAATTAAAGTAAAAAACAAAACTAAAAATAAATAAGCTTTCCTAATAATACAAAATACTAAAAAATAAAAAACCACTACCAAAACCTCAAATCTTGTCCAGTTGTCCTTATCACATAGTTAGACCACTAGGCGTTCTTTCCATTGGAAACCCCGTAAAGTGAATGAACAATTAGTTCATGATCCTGAAATCTCCACCCAAGCCCAAGTCTAGTTGTTGTGAGTTGGTTACTTCTGATGTTTAAATAAGTCTTAAGGTCAACATGATAGTAGGACTCAACACAGTTCATTTGTAGAAGAGTTAATTGAAGAAGTGGGTCTATTGAGGGTTAGTTGTAGAAGTCTAAGTATCCGAAGTGGGCACCTGAAAGTAGGAGTTGCAGCCTTGCAGGTTGGTTCTATTATCAATATGGGAATAACTCTAAAAAAGAAACACGCGTGAACCTTCTGTGAAATGGAAAGACTTTAAAACTTGAATATTGTTGGTGTGTCTGGCTCTATATTTCTTTCTTAGAATAGTTAGAAACAATAGGCTTGAGACCTTTGAACATTCCTGGCTCTCAGTAACTTACGCAAATAGGCCATTACAACTTGGTAGCTTGGTATTAGAGCTAGGTATAAGTGATTCACACTCATAGAAGAATGAGAGAAAAATGGCACAAGTGATCATGGCTCAACGGGGCGTCTTCCCAATGGTAGTGAGAGTGGACTTTCCAAATACGATGAAGTACCTAGCACCCGAAGATAAAATTCCTTTGAGGAAACCAACATTTATGTCTTTAATTAACACCTGAAGAAGATAAATCACTTTTAACATATTGGAATTTAGAAGATGGTGCTCTAAGATGAGGAGAACAAGAGCCGTCACTTGGCAGCAAGTTTTACTTAATACATTTGTATACTTTCTCTTTAGTTTGCATAGAGTCGTTTCCGTTGAACGGGTAGGGCTTTGCAGAGCCACAGTCTTACTCTCCAAGGTTATCCTTTTATTCTATTTTGTTGGTTATAGTTAATATAGGATATCCTATTTTATGACTTGCTCCTTTTTGATTAAGTGTTGCATATTTGTCTTTAATGCGAGAGGCAAAATGGGCGAGTTTGGTAGTGGATCAAAATTTGTTATTCTTGCGTCAGGTAAAAAGAGTAAATTTCTATGGTTGATACATATAGTCAAAATGGGTTGCCCTAGGTTTTGTTAACCCATCAACCTTTTGATCATTATTTATAATAATACTGATGTGTAACTTTACTGTATATAATTATCTATGAACATAGAAGGGAAAAGGTATTGTTGGCGGGTCAAGCCCATACCATTTTGTTCGAGCCTAAACATGAAAATTTTACATTTCAAAGATATCAGTATTGATAAAATTATAAGGTACATTTCCCCTCTGTTGTACTAGCTATCCATTACCTAAGCGTTTTCTATATGAAGTATATAGGTAGCAAAATAGGTGGGCCTGGTAACCGGCTCAACCGTCCTCCACTTAAAAAGGATAATTTTTTAGTGGCAGTCAAAATCATGCAAACACATCTTTCCCATACTTATGAGTATAGTTGACATACTGAATATGATTCAAAAACTATGTTATCGTGAATATAATCCACCTCATTTTTTAGTGAAGGGTTTTAGGACATGCACTTCAGATGACTTGTCTTGTTTGACCCATTTCGTCTTAGTTAAACCTTTCAACATAGCCCATTTCACCTGATAGAGTTAAAATGACAGTCGACCCATTTATCTACAATTGCATCAAGTTTTCTTCCTAATAAGCTAGTCTGGTGTCAGGGTCTCGTATAAACTTATACCCTCATGAATATGGTTTTCAACCTTCTGTAATACACAGGGAAGTGCTAAAAGATTGGTGAAAACTGCATTACAAGAGGCGGCAAAGAAGAGAGAAATGAGGTATTCAGATCTAAAGAAAATCGAAAGAGGAGTAAGGCGTCATTTTCACGATGACATCACAGTTGTAGTTGTTTTTATGGACTCAAACCTAGTGAGTAAAGCAAGCGGCTCATGTAAAGGCCCAGCTCTATCTTTAAGAGGGGGCGGTGTCAACCTTCCGGCAAAAACTTTGGCACCACTATCAACCGCAACCGCAACCACAACATAATTTGTTGGTCGGTTTTTATCCATCTCTAATTTAAATTCTTTGATGTACAAGGTGAAGTTTTTAACTTAAAACCCCAGTCTGTTATTTGTTTTATTGAGATAAAAGAACAAAGGGTAGAATATGAGAAAAAAAAAAGAAGAATCTTGAGTTCTGAGTTATGTCATTTTCGTGTAAATGTTGTACAACCTTACTTTTAGAAATTCCAGAAAATCCATATTTACAAACGTTGAGCTGATGTTTGATCTTTCTGTACATGCTGTTTACTGCGGAGATGTGACCTCACTGGGCTCGGCTGTAAGCTTCTATTCTAGGAGTCAACAAATATTGTTTCAGGAATGAATATATTTTACGAGAACCTTATGTTACTTCGATTTGAAAATTCTAGGATTATCAATTTCGATATTGTTTATAGCCATACGTTATTCTTTATCTTTGACATGCTACTCTTCACTTGAAAAGTAAACAGACTTATTCGCCAGATATAGTATCGTACACCAAAAGAGTAAAACCGGGAGGAGTTTGCTGCTTTTCTTCGAGGGTTAATAGACTTAACAGGAGGGTTACTACAATGTACTTTACACCAAAAATGTTCGCTAGTTCTACAGTAAACATCAGTTTCATTTTTTTTTACTTGGGGTGACTAAACTTATAAGAAGGCATACCTCAGTAAAATTCAATGAGTTAATCAATAACCTGATAACATATTTTTTGATAAGTAAAGTAACATAAATGTCAGCGTTTTTACAAGTTAAGTATGTTTACGTATATTTCCATAAATTTAGTAACCTCACAGTCATGTTTTTCATTACTTGTATAACCCAAGTGAACAACTAATGAAAACTCTAGTTCTTTTGAGCGCGAACATATTTTTTAATACTTTAGTAAACACTTTGGAGACACTTGTCGGATTCACAATGCATCAACTTTTCTATGACGAAACTTATTTCGATCGTGCCTTAAACCAAGTGTCTTTTGCGTTTCGTATGTCTAGATAAATTCAAGGACTATTGATAGAAAGAAAGCAAACAACATAACAAGACACAACTTCACCATAAGAGCTATGTATAAGGTTTGGAGTGCCGTGGAAGCTATAAGCCGTGAAACAATAGTGGTGCGACACTCAATCACACTTTTTCTCCCATTACTACAATTACAAAAACACCCTCATAACAATAAAAACCCATCTCTAAGTTAACATCCATAATTTTTTGGTGCGTTAGAGAGTCTTATATTTTTTCCTATTTATTTTTATGTCAATTATAAAATACAAAAAATCTATAAAACTTCAAACATTAGACGAGATCTTTCATCAATTATCAAAAACATTACATACACTAAATAAAAAAAATTCATAAAAATAAATAAAAAGATACATAAAAAAATTCATAATAAGGTTTCCACAAATGATTCACATATCAGTTGTTCGCAAGGTTCACGTCGTGAACTCTCATATAACCCAAGTTTTTTTTTTTCCTTCGTAGAATATTCTATTTCTGGAGAAACTACATTTTCTGCATTATTCAGCTAATACACCAGAGATTTTGCGATCTTCCAATATCATGTTTTGTAATATCATGCCAACAATACATGAATTCTTTTAATCGTGATCATTTGATAGATTCGATGCTGGTTGTCTTGTATTATTCCCACCACTAATCCCGAACCTTAGTAAGAGACTTCCGAAAAACGCTTTCAATATATTTCCTTGCACTTTCTTGAACTCTTTTAAAACTCACTCTGTTTTTTGACATCTTCCTTTACGATACTAAACCTTATAAAAATTATTTGACAAACGTAGACACCATTGAGGAAGAAGTTCCATCCGCCTAAGATCACAATAAAATTTTTCGTAGTATGTTTTTCCGTTTCTACTACTCATAACGAGCTTCTGGAGCTTTACATCCTAGTAGATAGGTCATCAAAACATAACGATGAACCAGCAATAAAACATTATCTCGGTCTTCATATATAGTCGTATTTTTATATTAACGTCCTTTTGAATTGACTATGCAAGGACTTTAGGACACGGGGGTTGCTTTCTCCATGCATACATCTCCAAGTGCTCTCGCCGAGCATTCTCGAGCCTGTTTCCTTTCATGCAATGTCATATAAATGTTGGACATCGTTTTAAATTATTTCCTCAAACACTATTTCAACATACAATATATATATGCATTTTAGTGAAAGTTCAAAAACATTCCCGTGAACAACGTTCAAGCAACTATGCAAATACATCATCAATATGCTTCTGTGTGACTTAAAACCATTGCAATCGGTAGGAGGTATGGCGGATTGTGCTCGATTTCTCAACAGAATAGGACTAAGACCTAAACGACTCGTAACACATCGGGGCGTTGTTTAAAAAATAAAGGTTATCGGATAAAGAAGGTCAACATCATAATTAGAAAATATCAATCGCACATATTAAAAAAAAGTTAGATCTCTATACAATAATCTTACGTCGAAACTTAATTCTTCGGAAATAATATGGGAAGCATGTTTTTTCTCATCCACAAGAATAATCGCCGCCTTAACTTTTCTCTACCCGCCAATTCTCGTTCGCGTGAGGTATGAATCTCCTAGTAAATTTTTTTCGAAAACTTTCGACATCATCCTCCTAAAGCTTCTCTGATGCTCTAAATATTCGCAATATTGTGGTATATTGATCCATATCGGTTCTTAGCCGTAGAACGAAAAATCGATGCATAATCATTGTTCGGAATTCATATTGTCTTGTGTATACAAGTAGTGTTTGAAACAAATTATCAGTTTCTATGGGTGTTTATACTGGATTAAGTGGCTAATCAAATGGAAGAAAAAACAAACGGCTATATATTTATTCCTACCGTTATTTTATCGCTAGTTTTTTAAAAATAAAAATAAAATTATAATATCCCACGAAAACGCGAGACAGCCTGTAAAAGCAGACACCGGTACAGTTGATCACGGTATTTTTTTTTGTAAGAGTGTTTTTTTTATAAGTACGTCAGGTCGATCTTTTTTCAAGACAATTGGGCAGGGGATTACGGCTTGATACACGAAAAACGTCAACTATCCTTGTTTGGTTGTGTTCGTAGATCACGCGTTTTCGTTCCAAAACGACAAATACAAAATAAAAAATAAACACATACCTAGTTGAGTTATTTAGAGACGAGACATAGGTAACAAACCATTTATTTAGCCGCAAACCTTGTGACTAGAAAAGTACAGATAATTGGCTAAAACCAATTTTTCTGATTGCCGCGTGACGTAAGAATATAGGGTTTAACTTTAAGTATGAAACAGTCGCAGAATTCCGCAGGGCATGTTGTCTATTATCTCCTTTCTAAATAAAATAAAGTGGTTGATGAAACGTATAGGCCGTATACGAATCTGAAGCATTAGTGAATATCTCATAACCGTTCAGTCTAAAAAGTTCGTTTAGTTATTAAATAACTGACAACATGTATTATTAATTTCTACGTTCATTTAGTTAAATGAACGAACATGAACAAAAGTCACGTCATGTTCGTGAACTTTCGATTATGCTTTCATTAACGTTAGTTTATGTTAATTTATTTGTTATGTGCGTGTCTATATCATATCTTTTAATTTGTAACTTTTAAAAAATGGTATGATATCTACAAAACACAACACACTTATATACAAAATCTTAAATGCATAATTTGTATAATTCATCTTATGTTATTTTCTAACGTTCAATTATGTCATTCGAACGTTATTGGTAATTTGAACAAGCTCATTTATCTTAAATCTATCTACCTAACATGAACAAGAAAAATTCCGTACCGTTTTAAAGCGTTCGTAGTCCGGATTCTATTTGTCCTTAACATTAAAATGAACGAATATTAAATGTACAAATGGCTCCGTTCGTGTATCGTATATAAACCAGATTCGTTCTTACTTAATAGCACCCTAAACAGTCGTCTTGACTAAAAAAATATCCAATTATTTAACGATGACGAACGTTAAAGGAAAATGAAGAACAGCTAAACCCAATTGAGCACTAACCCCGCGATAAGGGCTTTAGCTTTCTTAAGACGAAAAAATGCTTATATATTCGGTTCTGGGTTCGAAACCCTAGTACATAAAATTACTTATACTCCCTCATTGCGGCTACGGAGGTTCCACCTGTTGACGACTCCAAGCTATCACTCTAAATTGAGTCGCTTTGGTATTAAGTCGGCTCCTAGAACAGTCAAATCAGTAAAACTCAAAGCGTTATAAACAAAAAAAAAAAAAACAAAAACACGAGAACGCTGCTATGAAAACATATGCCCAAGGAGCGCGCTCAGCAGACGCGAACGTGAGCGCTCTACTCATGCAAGCGTTTCTCTTGATTGCCTTTCGTGTAGAAAGAGAGGAGTGCGTGCAGAACGAGCATGCTCTTGGTAGATTCTATTTATAAGAGAGTTGCACTAGTTGCGACGCTTAGATGCATTACACTATCTACTGGTGTATCGAGCAGCTAGGTAGTATGGGGAGGGGTCTACGAACATTATGTTCTGAAAAGTGCATATTATATATCATTTTTACTTATGCACCATAACAGAGGCTATTGGATAGTTGTAAATGTTGGGAAACCACAATTACGCGAGCAAAAAGAAAGTAAACAATGCATACTGAGAAGTGAGAACACTATAATTTGAGTGGTTAGCTTAAGAAGCTACAAATATGCATGTCTTACTAGCAACATGTAAAGGGATTTACGATTGCAAAAACATGCTTCTTGCTTATTAAGAGCATACACATCAAACAATGTTCTTAACTATAAAACACTTTACTATAAATGAGAAATGATACTTCATGAAGCAACTATTCTGTCGTTTGCTCGTTAACAATCCAAGTCATTGGTATACATTACATAAAAGTCTGGAAAAAGCTCTATAATCATTTCACAGAAAATAATGTCTCACTTTCTAATAAAACATTACGAGTTTATATATAACAAAGTCAAGGCTTCAAGGTTATAAATAGCGTGAGGCGTGGCGTGGCGGCATGGCCAAGTCTCACGCTTTTACGAGCCATGGCGAGTCATGACTTTTTTAAGACGTGATTTAAAGCGGCACAAAATATAAATTTTTTTATAAATTTATATATTTATACTATTTATCATCATATTTCATCAATATATTCTGCAGCTATTACAAGAAGTTTCTCTATACATAAGAATATAAGATCTCAATAAACTATCTTATGCATATATCAATAAAAATCACGTTTTGTTATCGAAATTAAATTCAAAAAACCTCCACGCATCATGCTTTATCGCGCCTTATCATGTTTTTCCACTCCTCATCTCACGTCAAGCCTTAAGCCCAAGTCTTGGTATACTGCGTAGCATGGAGGTCAAGCCTCGCGCCTTTGCGAGACTTATAGACGCCAAGACAGCGCCCTTTTAGAGCGCATGTGCGCTTAGTAGGTAAAGTTTGGTCACACGTGGTACTTTAAGCATACTCTCATCCATCAATCTAACACATAGCCAACAGTTTTCTTAAAAACCACTCACATAAGATATAAACAAGAAATCTATGGGCCTGTCATCATCAGCAATTATAAACAATTATTATCACACAATCTATTAGAGTTACAAAAACCAAAAAAAATTGAATAGGTTAAGAAACCAAAAGATAATCTCACCTAAATATTCATGATCTAACTGTAGGTGAATTAAAACAAAATCCACTAACTTAAATATTTGTGCCCATATAAAAATCTATTAATTACTATATAGACAGATCAATCATTTTCACGTTAATGTGAAAAAACATGCACTATGAGATGAATTAATAAGGAAAACCAGTTTAACAAACATTTATGTTCTTAATGGGGGGGTTGGCTAAGCCTAACTTTGATGATTTTATGAGCATATTAGCTTAATTTTTAAATTAGCTTTATTCTATTAGTAATAGAACAAACAAATTGAAGTGATATTTAGACGAAGCTTAATAGGTGGGACCTTAAAATTAAGTGTTTGACTAAGCTTATATGGGTGGGCTTATGAGCTTATATAAAGGGGTTTTGATAAGCCACAAAAGTGTGGCTTTTTAGGTGTGGTTGGGCTTATATAACATTTTGCATTATAAATTATAAATTTATCCTCAATTATACTTAATCTAACATTAATATTTTTTAATCCATGTCTCTTATAGACATTTATCACTCTAAACTAAACCAAACATTTTAAATTATCAAATCATTAAATATAAGCTAATCCAAACACTCAACATGAGCTTACAAGCTTACGATATATAAGCCATAAACCGCTTATATAACATAAGCATAAACCCAACTCATAAGCTTAGCCAAACAACCCCTTACTATTGATCATTAAAAATTAAAACCGAATTCATTTTAATCAACAATTGATAAAAAGGACATGTGTTTAAAATATGGGTGGTTATCTTCGAAAGTTGGGATAATGGTCTGATACGGCATTTAATTCGTCACTTTTTCCTATTTTATGGACTAAGATCCTCTCATGTTCAAAATGAACATGAGGGGCCATGTTAGTGTATTGTGAGTGAATATTTGATTTAAAATAATACAAAGGTCCCACAATAATATTTTATTTCTTTCTTTCACACTCACAATAAGCATAACATGACCCCTCATGTTCATTTTGAACATGAGAGGATCTATTTTAAACACTCAACTTTTAATTTTCCTTTTAAATCTAAAAATATTTTTAGTTTTCGTATTATAGGCATCGTTACAGAATGTGATTAACGTGGCAAGAGTTAATTGCATTTGTCCCGTTATTTCTTTATCCTACGTATAAACGAGGCGTTCAGACCCGTGCGTTGCATCGAACTTGTTTTTCAGAAAAAAATAAACTTTTACTCGTGTCACGCATTGTATAATTTCATACCTGATGACGTATAGTATGGATTGGCCCGACCCACTCATACTATTATAGGCTTAGTAGCCGATAAAGGGCCTCCGGCCCACGCATCATCGCGGTCACGACCTCCTTGACCTACGGGTCGCCGCAATCAGCACGCTGTCCGTGGCCGCAGTATTTCCACAAGTTATCTTTAAGAAAGGATAACCTAATCAAATAAGAGATACGCTTTACTTATTTAAATCGGTTAGGATAATTCCGAATCCCTATGATATCGGCCGTATCTTGGGCCGAAAGTTGTGGAAACCCTAGGGATTATTCAGCCTATAAAAGGAACACAATTATCATCAATACGGGTATCGCATAAACCCTAATTACATTCAATTACTCCCCAAAGTTATATATTTACTCTCACGCCGGAGTCTAATCGTGGGATCCGTTCCCACGATAAGGTTAACGGTGTTTTATTCCTTGTGCAGGGTCCTTCAAATAAGTTCAATTGATACAAAAGCAAGGCACTTCATACCCGAATAACAGCCTATTCGGACAAAACAAGACCCGGCCTAACTTTTGTATCAACAAGTTGGCGCATTCCGTGGGACCAAACACTAGGAATTACTCTTAGAAAAATGAGCGCGATGGCTAACACAACCCCCATTATGGCTACTGTCACGAAACCTGCAACCAAAGAAAAGACGCCGAAAGATGTGGATGCCACACCCAGGGTTAATATCCAGGATTTCTGTGAAGAGCATTACGAGGATATCCTGCCGGTCATTATGGACAAGATTCGCCGTGACAAGCGAAAATAAGTCCATGCTAGGTTGGACTTCAGAGAAAGTCCCAAGAAAAGGAGAATAAGAGAAGGCTCTCAAAACTCAAGTGCCAGGACCTTGTCCGCAAGGTATCGTAACCCATCAGAGAGACTGAAAGTGCGAGACCGCTTGAGATACAATGATCGACATGTGCTTGACCGACTAGGACATCGAAGGTAGAGAGCATTCGACCGACTTAGTAATTGTTAGATATTAGAAAAAGACTCGGTCACCCCGTGTATTTTACTGTTTATTATAGCTCGTAGTTTAATAGTTAATAGTACGTTTTTCGGTTTTAAGTCGGGTACGAATACCCGGTATATTGTAAGTACTATATATAGCCTCTTCCAACTTTGGAAGAGGGAAGCTAGTCATAAATTCATTTACAAAAGAAAACACTTTCTCTCTCTAGATATTCTCTCTAGTGTTTCTCTCTCTAGAAACTAGCCCGATCCAAGAATCGACCCCGTGTTATGATATAGGATATACCACAATTGGTATCAGAGCTAATGGGATGATTAGATCGTGTGTATGTGCGATTTCTTGCTTGATTTAGATCGAAAAGTGTACCTTTGAAGGCACTAGCTCGTTTTTTGAAGATCTCCGAATTTTGTTGTTTGTAGTGCCAGAGAACATGTCTCAGCTCATTTTTTTATAGATCTCCGAATTTTGTTGTTTTAATGATAAAGTTTTGGTGTTTCTAGTCTCTGCTATTATAACCTTAGTGGTATATGTGCACTGTGCAAAGACATCAAGCAAAAGTCGTTTCACAAGAGGTTGAATTATAGCGGTGCGATTTTTGTTTGAAAAAACTCGCTCAGTTAGTCTCGGAGATTCCAAAAATTCGTCACGGCGGTTTAGCTGATCTAAATATCTAATTTTATTAAGTAAGGCTTACCAACCCTCTGACACACGCAGGTTTGCTTAAAGTGGCGAGTCTTACTCAATGCGCGCGGTCAGTTCTACTAAGCAGTCGGAGTTTGCTTACCGGCGGTTGATCAACAGGCGACGTGAGTTTCTGCTCAAAGACATTGTTACTACAGCAGCTATATTTTTCTGACCTAGCGTTTGTACATGTTATCAGTGGGTTGAATTTTTTTAAATAGCAAATTTCTTAAGGAAAACTCTGGCGGTTTGAAAACTACTACGACGTTTGATTAAAATATTCTTTCACGGCGGTGCTTGGCAGGCGAGTTGACTATCGCGAGTTGCCTTAAAATTACACCGGCGAGTTTTCTTTTATCTTCGCGGCGGGTTGCTTGGCAAGCGAGTTTGTTTCGCGAGTGTTCCTTAAAATCCCACCGGCTAGTTGCCCTTATTTCCTTTGCAGCGGTTTGGTAGCCTTTGGCGGCTAGTTGACTTCTGTCTTCGAAATTTGAAATATTTCAAACTCGGATGTAATATCAACTAAACAAAACAGAATACTTAACCTCACGCACTTAATGTACACACACTAATCAATGATCGATCAAAACATATCATACATAATAATACAAGATGTCTATGTGGCAAGAAGACACCAGTGGCAGGGTCGTGAGTACACGCCCACCAATCTTGATAGAAACAGACTTTGAATCTGGCAACAACGTATACGTCTGGACTGTCTCGGAAAGATATGGGATAAATATTAGAGTCCATTAGAGATGGACCAATTCAGATGGTGACCGTCTCAATGTATTACTGGAGGAACCGAGGGTGCGGTTCAACAATGTCCCATACTGCTAAGAGTCCTTAACGACCTTTCGCTGAAAAAAAAGAAAGGTATTAAGCTGACATTCGTGCAACAATATCTACTTCAGTATACCCAAAGGACATCTACTCACTCATCAATCACTATACAAACGCTAAAGACATTTGGTCAAACAGTGAAGATGAATCGGAAGGTTCTCTCGAGTTAACAAAGGATGACAGTGAATCTCGTTATACATGAATTTGAACACTTCTGTCAAATCAATGGAGAATCCAGTCAAGGATACTACGTTAGGTTACGAATCTCATTATGACATGAGAAACATCAAAATGACCATGTCCAGAAGCAGCTTAACTCAAATTTTGTGCACAACTTTTTGCCTGAGTGATAGATTATAACTGAAGTCCACTTAACCGAGGTTTGGAAAGAGTCAAACGGATCAATATTTAATGCCTATTGAAGCAACCATAGGTTGCCATGCTATTGATAACAGAATTATGAAGTGAAAGGTTCGGTCAACCAAATAATGATCCTTTGGCACTAGTGTCGAACGCCTCAGTTCAGCAGTATCCAACACAATCATCCAAGTCTCCTCAATCCTCAACAGAACCATATCCTTCTGACAACTTTCAAATGAACTCAGGAAGTTCTTTAACAGAAGACCTTACACTTGAAGAAAAGGAAAGGTACAAAGCTGACATTCGTGGAACGAATATCATACTTCAAGGTTTACCAAAAGACATCTACACACTCATCAATCATTACACTGACGCCAAAGACATTTGAGATAATGTGAAGATGGTCCTGGAAGGTTATGAGTTAACAAGAGATGAACATGAATTACAATTATACGATGAATTTAAACACTTCTGTCAGAACAAAAGAGAAACCATTCACGAATACTATGTCAGGTTTACAAAACTCATTAACGACATGAGAAACATTAAGATGACTATGCCCAAAATGCAGCTTAACTTAAAGTTTGTGAATAACATGTTGCCTGAATAGGGTAGATTCGTGACTACATTCAAACTAAACAGAGGATTGAAAACATCTAACTATGATCAGCTGTATGCTTACTTGAAGCAACACGAGGCACATGCTAATGAGAACAAGATAATGCTGGAAAAATACACTCAACATTCTATTGATCCTTTTGCCTTTGTGTCCAATGTTTCACTTTAGCAGTACCCTACACAGTAATTAGCTATTCCACCATCTGCATATGTCCCACCAATTACCTATCAACCATAATTTGCTAATAACACACAACCTGATTTAGGGCTTACCCCAACTGATGACTTAATCGAAAACTTAACTAAAACAGTTGCCCTACTCGCCCAATCCTACAAAACACACCTTCCTCAAACCAACAATCAACTCGGAACTTCATCTAACACAAGGCACCAAGCCACAGTTCAAAACAGCAAGGTTGTGGTTCAGAATGTTCAGGGTAGACAGAACAGAGTTCAGGGGAACAATGCGAAGGGATCGGTTGCAGCTGGAAATGGGGGAGTTCAGAACAGAGGTGGCAATGCAAATCCTGGTCAAGAAAAGCCTATTAAGTGTTATAACTGCAATGGAATAGGGCACATATCAAGACAATGCACTCATCCAAAGCGACCACAGAATTCAGAATACTTTAAGGACAAGATGTTGCTGATGTAAGCTTAGGAGAATGGAGTGGTTTTGGATGAAGAGCAGTTGTTGTTTATTGAAGGTGGACAAGATAACACTTTTAATAATGATGTGGATGAGCCACCAGTACAAGATTTGGCACTCAATATAGACCATGTCTTTCAAGCTGATCAATATGATGCTTTTGACTCTGATGTTGATGAGGCTCTTACTGCACAGACCATGTTCATGGTAAATCTATCATAAGCCAACCCAATCTATGATGAAGCTGGTCCATCATATGATTCAAACATTTTATCTGAGGTACATGATCATGATAACTATCTAGTTAATGTTGGTGAGTATCATGAAGTACACGAGATGCAAAATGATATACAACAAAACTATGTTGTTGACTCAGATGCTGAATATACGAGTGATAGTAATATTATTCTGTATAAACAGTATGTGAAGAATAACGCAGAGTAAGTTGTACAAAGTAATGTATCTTCTATGCCAAATGATACTTTAATGATGATAATCAATGACATGCATGAATAGGCTGCCCAATGTATTTCTGCGAATGAGCAGAACAAAGTAGTTAATGAATCATTAATTGCTGAACTCGCGAGATATAAGGAACAAGTCAAGATTTATGAAAAAAGGGAAAGGCTTGAATTAACGGAAATAGAAAAAAAGATTGATGAACAATTGAGAATAATTATCACTGATCGTAACATTAAGGAAGAATATTTGAAAAAGGAACTTCATTTTGTAAAAATGCAACTTAATTCTACCATTGACCATAACAAGTCAATGAAAGATGAAGTAGCAACTCTGAAAAAGGATTTTAAACAGAAAGAAAATAAATACCTTAAAGATTTTTTTGGATTTGCAAAGCTTTATAGAAAAAGTTGAAGATAAATTATTAAACAGATCAGTCTCTTAAACAGTTTTCCACATGTTATGTAACAAAAACCTGTTTTGATGGAAAGAAAAAGGTAGCAACAGGCTACAAAAATCCCTTATATCTCACCAGTGCAATGCAAGTTCAATCTGCTCTCTATAATGGTCATGAAATCATCAAGACTAATCATGCCCCTGCTATTGTGCAGTGACCTCAGTGGATTCTCTTGAGTTAGACTGAGGATAATAGAAAAAAAGTTTGCTTGAGAAAATGAAAAGCCCTCTGTGCGTTGAAAAGAAAGTTAAGATTGCACCCCCAGATTACTCGAAAGAGAATTATCTTGCAACTTTTACTCCACAGAGACAATTATCCGTGGAACATATATTTTGGTCTTCCGTTCCAAAGCCAATTTCAAAAATGACAGTGTACCCACCCAATACACCAGCAAAGCTTGTCCCCAGGGTTCTTCCAACAAAAAGTCAAGTGAAAATTAATATTTACACACTCACAATTTTTTTCAGAATTTGATAAAACTTGTAAAAAGAGAATTACACCGTGTGGTCTCACAGAAGGGGAAAGGGATTTCGAACAAACAAAAGAATGTTATCTTACCGAAGTAATTACATTTTTCAAAATGGTTAAAGAACATTTTGAGGGAATCTAAACGGCTCTCATTAAAGAAGTTAAAGAAATTAAAGAGATTTTTGAACAAATGGAAGCTGAGGTTGAACAATATGATGTGGACAAGTTTGCTGAAATTCAGAGGAAAAACCTTCTCATTGAAAATGAGAATCTATTGCTGAACGTGTTTTGTCAATAATTTTGATTAGCGTAATGAAATGCTTAAGAATACTGTATCTAGATTTTATGAGATGCATGATGCTTACACTGTAGAATAAACACGTATTGTCGAACTTGAAGCTGAGATTTCTAAATTAAAACATAAGATTCAAAAAGATGATCATAGTGAAAAAAAATGATAAAAAACGATTTTTCCAACCTTGCAGGTGAACTCACCTAAATTTCAGTTGGACAGTATACAACATCTTTAAAGACGTTTTGGAAACAACAAATCACAAACATCTCAGGATGTTCCTAAATTTGACTCATTTTTTGAAATCAACAAGATGAAAGAGCAGCTTCAAGGAAAGAACAACACAATTAGAAATTGAAAGTTCAAATCTCTGAAATGAATAAGAGACGTAGTGAGGCAGATCGTACTCTTGATTTTAAGGCCTTAGATTCTCAGAACATAGCGTTAACAGAACATGTCACAGCTCTTCAAGAACAAAATGAGTACTTTAGGTCAGAGAATGAAAAAGTTAAGCAATATTACAAGGAATTGTATGATTCTATTACGATAACGCGTGCTAAAGCTATTGAAAAGAAATCTTCTTTGTTAACTGAAAATGAGAAACTAAAGGCTCAACTAAAAGGAAAAATGGAATGCGTCACTATGAATACTGTAAAACCAAAAGTTCTTGCTCCTGGTATGTATGCAATCGATGTTGAACCAATCCCCCTCGCAATAGGAACAATAGGGAAGTTCATCTAGATTATCTCAAACATCTTAAGAAAAGTGTAGAAACACTTCGTGTTTATGTGAGATATAGAGGAGGCTGAATTGAAAATCATTAGATAATGCGTTGAGAAACACCTGGTTTTACATCCTAAACAAGATATCGGGAATTGTTTAGAACATGTGATTGGCATTGTCGAAAGAAATTCAATATAGAGATAAAGTTGTATACCCTTTGGTAAGGAACAAGAAAGTTGCTTTTAGGGAAACATGAGAAACTTTAAATAATAACACACAAACACAAGTTAAGCAACAGAAAGTGAAAAAGACTAATGTCCCTGTGATTCCTTCTACAGAAGTAGACAATTCCACTGAAGCTAGTGGGTCAAAGCCTAGGAGCAATACAAAGAACAATAGGTTCTTGCCAGCTAAAAGTGACAACAAGAAGAAAGTAGAAGATCACCCTAGGAACAATAAGTCTAAATTAAAACAAGAGAATCGTGTTGATTCTAGTATTAACCATAAGCGTACAGTAATTAATTCGGATTCTAAATCTGTGTGCAAGACATGTAACAACTGTTTAATTTCTACTAATCATGATAAGTGTGTTATGAAATATTTGAATTCTGTAAATGCCCCTTGTTAAAAATGTTTCGAGCAAAGTTAAGCAGGTTTAGAAAGCAACAGGAAAACTGTTTGCTAATGTTGGTTATTAGTGGAAGCCCACTGGAAGGAAATTCACTTTAGGATAACAGTGCCCTTTAACTAGGTTTACTAAATTAAAGTAGTGCCTTTACAGAAACCTGAACACGTTAGTTCTAGTGAAATTATGATCAGTGAGAGATTTAGTAACACTTCTCAAAAACAATTAACTAGGTACAAACGTTGAAAAAAAAGGAAAAGGAAATTTCTACTGGCATTCCCACTACTACTATTTCTACTAACCAACAGGACCCCAACAAAAATTAGGGATCCAATATTCCAAACTCTCCATCTTCATCTATTTTCAAATGCAGGTCGTACAGATCATCCCGTGGTATTTGGACTCAGGCTACTCAAAACATATGACACGGAATCGCTCACGGCTCAAGAATTTCATGAAAAAGTTCATCAGGACAGTCAGATTCGAGAATGATCATTTTGGTGCTATTATAGGTTATAGAGATTACGTGATTGGTGATAGTGTGATCTCCAGTGTATATTATGTGGAAGGACTTGGACATAATCTCTTTTCTATAGGTTAGTTTTGTGATTCAGATCTTGAAGTTGCATTCAGAAAACATTCATGTTATGTTAGAGATGTAGATGGTGTGGAGTTACTTAAAGGTTCTCGTGGCTCAAATTTGTATACTATCTTCGTTGAAGACATGATGAAGTCCTCTCCAATCTGATTATTGTCAAAAGCCTCCAAGAACAAATCATGGTTGTGGCATCGTCGGTTAAACCATTTGAACTTCGGTACCATCATTGATCTTGCACGAAAAGATCTGGTAAGAGGCTTACCAAGGTTGAAGTTTGAGAAAGACCATCTTTGCTCTGCTTGTCAACTAAGAAAGAGCAAGAAGTATACCTACAAACACAAATCTGAAAACACCATTATGTAAAGTCTTACATACCCTTCATATGGATTTGTGTGGACTAATGATAGTGTAGAGTATTAAAGGGAAGAAATACATTTTGGTTATCGTTGATGATTATTCAAGATTTACATGGGTTAATTTTTTGAGATAAAAAGATGAAACCCCAGAGTTTGTTATTAAATTTATAAAGCAAATTTAAGTTGGTCTCAATAAAACTGTCAGATACATCCGAACAAATAATGGCAAATAATTTGTTAACCAAGTTCTGTTAGGATTAAAAGTCTTCTTGATGTTGTTTGAATTACTGCTACTCATGTTTGTATTAATACTGCTCAGCTGGAGTTAGTACTACTCATGGTATTCAAGGAAAATATGCTAAGTGTTTACTACTGCTAGTACACAGTTAGTACTGCTATACAAAAGTTAAGACTACTCAGTTGAAGTTAATGCTGCTAGTAAAAGTTACTACTGCTAGTACAAAGACTGCTTGAAGTTAATGATGCTAAAGAGTTACTACTGCTCAAGAAAATTTCCTATCTAGTTTGTATGCTAGTATTAAGTTAGTACTGTTGTTAGTACTGCTTATTGATATGTATTAGTTATTTAAGAAAAGTTTTATATACTTAGGAAAGTTATAGTAAGTCGAGTTGGAATCTTGGATGTATAAAGGAGGTATAGGGCATAGAGTTTTGTACGTTCAAAATCATCTTTTAGTAATCTTATAGTATAATTCATAGCTCAAAGTCTTTATAACCTAAATACTTTGAGAGTATTATATTATTATCCTTAATTTATTGAGGCGTTTCATTTGTTTTAAATTACTGTTTCATTGATAATTATTCTTAGTATTAAAGCTTAGATTTCGCATAATCTTTAATATATTCAAACAAAGCTTTTACTATAGTTGCGTTAGATTTATCTAATATAACTAATCCTTAAACAAGCTTAAGGAATTTGATCTATTGAAGTGGGATCAGCAAGTGGTATCAGAGCTTGTTAAGAAGCTTTGAAAGTGATAAGTACCTTGTTTTTTACACATGATCTTTTTTTTAATAGATATGGATAATGATTCTTCTACAAATGGTGGCTGCATCCCAAAGTTCTCATTCTCAAAAAACTGCTGGTGAGTTTGAGATCTGTGAGGATGAGGATTGTAATAATATATCCTGTATTATTAGACTATACACTGTGGGAAGTCATAGAGAATGGTGCAACCTTGCCAAAAACAACAACTGTGGAAGGTGTTGTGACAGAGATGCCTATTACAACTGTTGAAGAAAAGGCTCAGAGAAGATTAGAGGTGAAAGCTAGAAGCACTTTAATGATGGGCATTCCCATTGAATATTAGTTAAAGTTTAACTCTATGAAGGATGCTAAGCTGTTGCTGGAAGCTATTGAAAAGAGATTTAGTGGGAATGAAGCTACTAAAAAGACTCAAAGGAATCTCTTAAAGCAGTAATATGAAAATGCTCCAAGCTCAGAGATGCTTGATCAAACTTTTGATAGGCTTCAAAAGCTTATGAGTCAGTTGGAGGTTTTTGTGGCGTGAAAAGATTTTCCACATGAAGATGTAATCAAAAGTTTAGTAATAAGTTTGGTCACCCTGTTGTGGAACATACATATGGGTTGTGTGGAGGAATAAAGCTTGATTTGGTTACAATGAGCATGAATGATCTCTACTACAAACCTAAGGTGTATGAACCAGAAGTTAAAGGATGTCTAAGCTCATAGTTCAAGTACAATATGAACATGGCTTTGTGTCCTACATTTAAATAACACATAGCTACTTAATGAAGCTAGTTAATAATACTCATGAAAGTTTCTACTGCTAGCACTCAAGTTAATGCTGCTAACTCTACAAATATTGATAACTTGTGGAAAGCTATTTTTTGTTCCTCTTTGCTTAGTCAACCATATTGTCACTCAACTTATACCTGAGGAACTTGCAAACAACATCCATCACAGATGAATGGATGAGATGGATTTTGAGATGGCATATGGCCATGTTTAACTCCCCCCCCCCACCCCTACCCCCCCCCCCCCACTATGAGGGCAAGAAGGTTTTTGAAGAATACAGGAAGTAAGCTTACTGTTAATGGCAATGAGACTATTGGTTTTGATAAGTCCAAAGTGGAGTGCTACAACTGCCATAAGAGGGGACATTTTGCTAGGGAGTGCAAAGCTCTAAGAAATCAAGACAACAAGAACAAAGGAAAGGCTCAAGCGAAGGAGTGTGCTGTGAAACATCTACATTCATTAGCCTTTGGTGTCTGTGTGGTGTCTTGGTGGATATAACTGGATGTGAGCAGGCAAAAAGGTAAGGCCTAATTATGCACTCATGGCTTTCTCATCTGACTCAGAGGTATCCAATGATTCTAATTGTTCAAAGTCTTGTTTGGAAACTGTTAAACTTCTTAAATCTAAAAATGATCAACTATTAAAAGAGTTAAAGAAATCTGAGTTAATGGTTTTAGGTTTTAAGACAGGTTTAAAGTCTGTGGAAGAAAAACTTAAAGTTTATAAAGCAAATGAGTCTATTTATTCACAAGATATTAAGCGCTTAAAATTTAAAATTCACATAGGAAAAATAACTATTAGAGAGCTTAGGAAGAAGCTTGAAATAGTTCAAAAATAAAAAGATGGCATTCAACTTAATGTAGATAAATTTGCACATGCATCTAAAAGTTTAAATCAGCTCATAGAGTGTCAGATAGTTGACAATTAAAAGAAAGGTTTAGGATATGAAATTTATAATGCAGTTCCACCTCACTACACGGGAAATTTCATGCCTCTAACACCTGACTTGTCTATTACTGGTTTAGATGAGTTTGTTAATGAGCCTGTAGTTGAGAACAATAAAGCTATGTCTAGTAAAGAAGAAACTAAGGTAGTTAGGAAGAATGATGATGCCCCAATTATTGAAGAATGGGTGTTAGATAATGAGGAAGAGGATGTGTCTCAGCATAAAACTAAAAAGAAAATAGTTAGGCCTACTATTATTAAGAAAGAGTTTGTCAAATCTAAACAACAATAAAATATTTCTAGGAAAACGGTTAAACAAGTTGAGCAACATAGGCAAAACACTCACAGTCTAAAAGGCAATCAAAATAAAATTGGAAACAATATGATTGTCTCAAAAAAACTAGGAAGCAATTTGAGATGTTTATTAAGGTTGTTATGTGTTGTGGAAGCTTTATCATTTGCAAGTTGATGCCAATTACATCCTAAAAAACAGTTTCAAAATTAAAGGATGGTAAAACCTGTTTGGAACAATTCTTAAAGGGTGAATCATCAAAACTTTGCTAAAAAGACTCACCCCTGTGCTAAAAAGAACTTAGTTCCAAGAGCAGTACAAATGAAGTCTGTTTTAGTATCAATTAATACTGCTAGACAAGTTAATGCTTCTCACTAAAAAACAACAGTGAATGCTGCAAGACCAATGTCATATCTTTCTAAAACAGCACATTCAACTATTAAGAGGCCTATTCATAAGAACACAACATTTAAAAATAGCAATATTAATCAAAAGGTTAATACTGTTAGGGGTAAAAAAATTAATACTGCTAGGCCAAAAGTAGTAATTAATGCTGTTAAAGGAAATAATTTTAATACTGTTAATGCCTTAGCTTGTTGGGTTTAGAAACCAAAGCATAAAGTTTTAGACCATGTTTCTAATCACAATAGTGCATCAATCACCATAAAAAAGTTTGATTATGTTGATGCACAAGGCAGATCTAAGTCAGTGATGGCTTGAGTCCTCAAAAGAAACTGATCAATGGGGAAGTATAGTTGCATGCCCTAGTAGATGGGAAGAAGATAATCATCACTGAATCAACTGTTAGAAGAGATATTCAACTAGAAGATGCAGAAGGTGTTGATTTTCTACCAAATTCTACCATCTTTGAATAACTTACACTGATGGGGTATGAGAAAATTTCACAAAATCTAACTTTCTATAAGCCATTATTTTCCCCACAATGGAAATTTCTGACTCAATGTCTAAGTTCAAAGACTATTGCATGGAATGAGTTTAATAGTACTATGGCATCTGCAATTATCTGTTTGGCTACATCAGATGTTTATCGTTCAAATACATTTTTGAAAGTATGATTAGAAACTTAGATAATTTGTCTGGCAAATTTTTGATGTATCCAAGGTTTGTACAAGTGTTTTTAGATCAAAAACTTGATGGGCTGCCAAATCATAAGAGAATTTATATTTCACCCTCTCACACTAAAAAGAAAAAAGGAACCACCCTTAAAAAAATCCCCCCCCCCCCCCCCATCGCCCCCCCCAGGTAGGCAAGTTTTTTCTGGTAGAGTAACACCTTTATTTTAAACAATGGTGGTACAAAACCAATCAGAATTGGGTGAAGGTTCAGTAAATCTAACTGATCCTCATCACACACCCACTTTTATTCAACCATCTCCTCAACTCAAAAGGACTTATTAACCTAGAAGCCTAAAGAAAGGACACTCAGAACCTCAGTTCTTGTGATCCTCAGTGACATGGTTGCAGACGAGGCTGTCTATAAGGAGTTGGGTGTGGGTGGACGTTTGGTGAGGGATGGCACTACTCTTCTAGCTTAGTAGTAGAGCAGGACAGTAGACATAACTAAGACCCGATCCAAGTGCAACACCTATTGAAGTATGTTCCAATTGGAAACTAATTCAGGGTGGTGAACAACGCCCCTATGAAAATGTTGCAGATGAGGCTGTCCATAAGGAGTTGGGTGACAGTTTGGTGAGGGATGCCACTACTGCTTCTAGCTTAGAAGTAGAGCAGGACAGTAGTAACATAACTAAGACCCGATCCAAGGCAACACCTAATGAATCTAGTTCCCTAGGAACTACTTCAGGTGGTGGTCCCAGGTGCCAAGAAACCATGGGGGATACTATTGCTCAAACTAGGTTTGAGAATGTATCTAAACATTCTAATGATTCACTGCTCGCAAGAGGTAACACACTTTGAAGTGATGAGGATAGACTTAAACTTGATGAATTGATGGCACTGTGTACCACTTTACAAAACAGGGTTCTTCATTTGAAGTAGACAAAGACCACTCAAACTAATGAGATTGCTAGTTTAAAAAGGAGGGTCAAGAAGCTTAAAATTAAAAATAGGTCAAGAACTCATAGGCTGAAGAGATTATACAAAGTTGGTTTAACAGCTAGGGTAGAATCCTCTAAAGATGAAGAAAGTTTAGGTGAGGATGCATCCAAATAGGGGAGGATTAATGCTATTGATGCAGATGAAGAAATTACCCTAGTTAGTGTTCAAGATGATGCTGACAAAGAGATGTTTGATGTGGATGCTTTAAATGGCGAGGAGGTGTTTGTTGTAGGGTAAAATGAAAATGTTGTTGAAGAAGTAGTTGATGATGCTCAAGTTAGTACTGCTGCAACAACTGTTACAATAACTACTGAAGAAATTACTTTGGGTCCAGCACTTGAAGCATTAAAAACTTCAAAACCCAAGGTGAAAGGGATTGTTTTTCAAGAGCCAGGTAAATCTACAACAACAACAACAATTTATTCACAACAATCGCATGACAAGGGTAAAGGAATATTGATAGAACCTGTGGAGCCTATAAAGAAGAAAGATCTAACCAGGCTTGATGAAGAAGTTGCTTTAAAATTACAAGCTGAATTTGATGAAAAAGAAAGACTTGCAAGAGAGAAAGCTAAAAAGAACAAGAAGCCAATATTGCCTTGATTGAAACATGGGATGATACACAAGCAAAGATTAAAGCTAATCATCAATTGGCTGAAAGACTGCAAGCACAAGAACAAGAAGAGTTGTCTATTGAAGAAAAGGCTACATTATTTCAAAAACTCTTAGATGAAAGAAGAAAGCATTTTGTAGCTAAAAGAGCAGAAGAGAAAAGAAACAAACCACCAACAAAAGCTCAACAGAGAAAGATAATATGTACTTACCTAAAGAACATGGAAGGATACAAGCTCAATGATTTGAAGTTAAAAGAGTTTGATTCTATTCAAAAGATTTTTGACAGAGCATTCAAGAGGGTAAATACATTTGAAGACTTTAGAATAGAGTTGGTGGAGGGCAAAGAAAAGAGAGCAGGAACTGAGATAGCATAAGAGATTACAAAGAAGCAAAAGGTGGAAGATGACAAAGAAACAACAGAGATTAAAAAGTTAATGGAAATCATTCCAGATGAAGAAGTAGCAATTCATGCTATTCCTTTGGCTGTTAAGTCTCCAAGTATTGTTGACTGGAAGATTCATAAAGAAGGAAGAAAAAGCTATTATCAAATAAGAGTTGATGGAAAGTCTCAAATGTACATGATCTTTAGTCACATGCTTAAAAGTTTTGACCGAAAGATTTAGAAACTTTGTACAAGTTGGTAAAAACTAAATATGAGTCAACAAGACCAGTAGAAGACTTGGATTTGGTATTATGGATTGATTTGAAAATAATGTTTGAACCACATGTAGAAGATAAAGTATGGAGGAATCAACAAAACTACAAAGTGTTGAATTGGAAGCTGTATGACTCCTGTGGAGTACATTTCTTGAGGATGCAACATATGAAGATTTATATGTTGGCAGAGAAGAAGTATCCTCTTACACCATCTACACCTACAATGATGTTAGAAAAGAAGCTTATGATTGACTATGAAAGTGAAATGGCTTATCAGCTTCTTAAATTAATCATAAAACAGCTTAAGAAGTAAAGAAGTGTTTGGAAGCATCCTCCTGGTGTTGATGAAGCTTTAAATGAAGAAACTTGATGATTTTGAAGAAGAATATCAAGTTTAGGGGAGGATTGTTGGGATTAAAAGTCTTCTTGATGCTGTTAGAATTACTGCTGCTCAAGTTTATGTTAATACTGCTCTGATGAAGTTAGTACTGCTCATGGACTTCAAAGAAAATATGCTAAGTGTTTACTACTGCTAGTACACAGTTAGTACTGCTAGTACAAAGTTAAGACTGCTCAGTTGAAGTTAATGCTGCTAGTGAAAGTTACTACTGCTAGTACAAAGACTGCTTGAAGTTAATGCTGCTGAAGAGTTACTACTGCTCAAGAAAATATTCTAAGTAGTTAGTACTGCTAGTATTAAGTTAGTACTGTTTGTTAGTACTGCTTACTTGATATGTATTAGTTATTTATAGAAAAGATTTTATATACTTAGGAAAGTATTGTAAGCCGAGTAGGACTCCTTGGTGTATAAAAGGAGGTCCTAGGGCATAGAGTTTTGTACGTATCAAAATCATCTTTTATCAATCTTAGTCGTATAATTCATAGCTTCAAGGTCTTTGTAACCCTAATACTTTGAGAGTATTCGTATTATTATCATTAATAATATTGGAGCTTATTTGTTTTAAATTACTGTTTCATTGATAATTCTTCTTAATATTAAAGATTAGATTCCGCATAATCTTTAATACATTCGAAAAAAGATTTTACTATAGTTGTGTTAGATTTATGTAATATAACTAATCTGTAAACAAGCTTAAGGAATTTGATCTATTGAAGTGGGATCGACAAGTTCTAACTGAATTCTATGAAAGTGTCGGCATCTCTCACCAAAAATCTGTTCCGAGAACTCCTCAGCAGAAAGGCGTTCTCGAAAGACGGAATTGTACTCTTGTGGAAGGGGCTCGGACAATGCTGATATTTTCTAAAGTTCCGATGTTTCTATGGGCAGAAGCTATTGCTACTGCTTGTTACACACAAAACAGATTCCTAATTCATACTCGTCATAACAAAACCCCATATGAGCTTGTGCATGATAAGAAACCTGATCTTACATTTCTCTGTATTTTTGGTGCTCTTTGTTATCCTACAAATGACAGCGAAGATGTTGGAAAATTGAAAGAAAAACAGATATTAGGATTTTTGTTGGTTATGCTCCTAATAGGAAGGGTTATAGAATATACAACAAGAGAACCTGACGAATCATGGAAACAATTCACGTCTAATTTGATGAGCTGACTGAGCATACGGCTCCTGTGCACATCAGTACAGGACCCGAGCCTATTTTGATGACGCTTGGACAAATCAGTTCAGGGCTCGTACCAAATCCAGTCCCTGCAGCTCCTTATGTACCATGAACCAATAAAGATCTAGAGATTTTATTCCAACCGATGTTCGATGAATACTTTGAACCCCCTAGTGTTAAAAGACCGGTACCTCCTACTCCTATAGTTCAAGTTCTAGTTGTTTCAGCCGGCACACCTTTTTTTACAACATTTGATCAAGATGCACCTTCTATAAGTCATTCACTGCCATCCTCAGAAGTACAACCTCCTATCTTACATAAAGGTGTTACAGCTAGACTTACTTTCGAAGAAAACCCTTTTGCTCAAGCTGACGACGAACCCTTTGTAAATGTGTTTGCTCTAGAACATAGTTCTGAAGCATCATCATCAGGGGATGTTAGTTCAGCTGAATCCAACAAAGTTATTCAACCAAATGATCATCTCAGAAAATGGTCTAAGGATCACCCAATGAATAATGTAATTGGTAATCCTTCTCATCTGATATCTACCAGAAAACAATTTGCTACTGATGCGTTATGGTGCTTTTACAATTCTATATTTTTAAAAGTCGAACCCAAGAATTTCAAGACTGCCATGACTAAAGCTTGCTGGTTTGAAGCTATGCAAAAAGAAATTCACGAGTTTGATCGACTTTAAGTATGGGAGTTAGTTCCAAAACCAAACTGTGCAATGATAATCGCTCTCAAGTGGATTTACAAAGTCAAGCTTGATGTGTATGGTGATGTTTTAAAGAACAAGGCACGGTTAGTAGCTAAGGGATATTGTTAAGAGAAGGGTATCAATTTTGAGGAATCATTTTCACCGGTTGCACGGATAGAGGCTATCATAATCTTCATTGCAAATGCCGCCAGCAAGAACATGACCATCTACTAGATAGATGTCAAGACTATATTTTTGAATGACGAGCTAAAAGAAGAAGTCTACGCCAGTCAACCCGAGGGATTTGTTGATCCAAATCATCCTATACATGTCTATCGTCTGAAAAATGCTCTTTATGGCCTAAAGCAGGCTCCACGGGCATGGTATAACACATTATTAATGTTTCTTCTAGAAAACAAGTTCTCCAAGGGTGTAGTGGATCCTACGTTATTCACTCGAAAAACAGGAAAACATATTCTTCTTGTTCAAATTTACGTAGATGATATTATATTTGCCTTAACTAATCCTAAAGCTTGTGACATATTTTCTAAAGAGATAAGTTTAAAATTTTATATGTCAATGATGGGGCAAATGTCGTTTTTCTTAATATTACAAGTTTCTCAAAGTCCCGGAGGTATCTTTATTAATCAATCAAAATATGCTCTCGAAATTTTAACAAAATATGAAATGGATACGTCTGACACTGTAGATACACCAATGGTGGATATATCAAAACTAGATGAGGACCCCTTTGAACATAATTATATACCTCCAGAGTATGTAAAAGAAGTTGAACTCACATGTTAAGAATATACCATGAGAGCAAAATTGGTTGGAACTTCTTTTTGCATGGTCACTCCAATCATAGCCGAAACCATCACGACTAAATACTAATGCATTCGAAGTAAGTTTCCTCAACTGGCACCTCTTTCTGTATGGCTCCTTGTTTAGTCTATTTCAAAACTAACAAAAGTCAACTGGAAGATGACGTTGCTTATTTTCACCACTAATTCTCGTAGACCCACCGATGGGATAATTTGATAATCAATCGGCTAGTTGAATACTCATTTTGGTAGGTTTAAGTTTAGAATTTACCAATCGTCGAGACAAGAGAGGTGTGGCAATGATATTTTATCTTAGCTCCTAAATCAGCAAGGGCGTTCTTGACTGCTAGGGGTCCGATAAGATATGGCAGTGTGAAGCTTCCTGGATCTCCTTCTTTTTGAGGTAGACTCCTTTGGATAATAGCAGAACACTCCTCACTAAGTTTGACCTAGGAGGCCGCTTTTTTGAGTTTTTCCTTATGTGAAAGGAGATCTTTCAAAACCTTGGCTCCTTTTGGCATGTGGATCATGGTTTCTAGGAACGAAAGGTTGATGTGGATCTGCTTGAAGATTAAGAGAAGCCGCCCATCCTCGTCATCCTTTTTCTGCTTCTTCAATCTGGACAGAAAGGGCAGATTGGATGATTTGGAGGGTTGGTAGAAGATGGACGGCCGAGGGGCGGGTTCTAATATAGTGCTTGGTTCTGTGTCCTCAGACCCTTCTTTTTCGGTTGCCCCTTCAGTGTGGCTGGCAGATGTTGATTGCGGTGGAGCTGGGAAAGGTGGGTCTTGAGTGCTAACTCTCGATCTGGTTGTTATGGCGAAGGTTGGTGCTATCATGTTTAGAGTTTCCCCGGGTTTTTTTTCTTGATCTGGAAGGATTTGGGAGATTGGTGTTCATAGCAATTCCTTACTGTGCTGTCAGCAGAATCTCCTATCCCTTTTGCGTGGGACTTCTTTTCGAGCATAAATTTGGCGAGCTCGTCTTCAAACTTACTTCTAACAGTCCATTCGGGGCCACCTTTTCCTTTTTCTTCACGTTTGCTATTCCCCCATGGTGGGTATCGTTGTTTTGATAGAACCTTAGAAGGGAAATATCATCGTAGATGTCTCTTTCGGATAAGCAAACCTGCTCAGCCGGGTTGGTCTGCTTGCATTCATCAGCCTCGTGGGATCCTTCGTAGTAGTCGCAGATTAGGTAGGGGTTATTCAACCCAACCTCTCGAGTAGGTGTTCTCCGGTAGAGATTTTGGGTTGCAAGCAGCCACTTATATTCATATGCCCTGAACGTATGTCGCATTACATCCGAAATTGGAAGAAAAGTTTCATGATTTGGTGAAATGTCGTCCTCACAGGCCGTCTTGGTATAGTGAAAAGAAACATATTCTTCAATTCGATTCCACCCCTCTTCTTCGGTGAGAGAGCAGAAGCAGAATTGAGCGAATTGGTCAAGTTTCCTACGGTTTTCCTAGGATATGTTATCGTGAAAGTTTATACTATAAGCCATTTCTGTATCCCATGATGGGGGGACTTTTTTGATTAGGTCCTGGAAACGGATCCAAGCGCTTTTGATGGGTTCGTCATCCCTTTGTCTGAATCAAAGGATTAAATCTCAAAGGGACGAGGTGCGTCCTGCCGGAAGATGTATTACAAGGAATCGTAACACGAGCTGATCGCCATTCGTGAATATAGCGTTGGTTCAGTCTGTCAAACTATTATGCCGCTTTTCCTTTTAGGGAGAGATGGAAGAAGCATAGCCTAGATGTATCCCTTGTGGTTCCGTCGGCTTGTATATTATCGACGATACTTAAGTAGTGCTTAACATGACGGAGGGGGTCCTCGTTTCTCAATCCTTGGAATGTGCATGTTCCTTGAATTAACAAGATGTCACGTGCGTCGATGATTCTTCCTATTTGTTCGGCTGGAAGGGTAATTGGGTTTTGAAAACCGAAGGAATTAGGGTGAGTATGTTCATGTAAGGTTCTGGGAGGGGTTGGCGGTTTGACTCTAGTGTTGTTGGAGGAGGATGCTTCGTCATAAAAGAGGTTTCTTCCGGCTATAGCTAGAGATTCCGATCTACTTGGTAGATTGCAGGCGGCTCTCCTAAACCTTCAAATTCTCTTTCGGGTTCGTCGAGCAGTTTTGTTAACCTTTTAACGGTGCTACGTGTCATGATGACAGATTTACAAAACAGATAACATGAAGAAAACATAGACTACGAGAAAGATAAGGCGCGGAAATTAAATTCTCACTTGAAAGGATTCAAGCGAGTAGAACTAAGCTAAACTATGATCAAAACCTAAATATTCCCCGGTCAATACTACGGCGCCAAAAACTGATGCGGTTGTCGTAGGACTTCTACAAGAATTTTTACAACTCTGAGTATGAAGAAGACCTAAACCGTTAGGTTAGAGTAGATATAGGCAAGACTCGGGGGTTGTTATCGTTCTCTAGGGGAATAGGTTGGGAATGCTTAATCACGGTCTAACAGAATTCTAGGGGTTAAGAGAAGATTATTTTTGTATTTTTATGTTTTATGAAAGCAGGTAAAGTCATATAGTTGAGAGGTTGGTTTGGTTTTAGCTACTAAACTAAATAAACTACGCTAATGGTGATAACAATATGATAAAAAGATTGTATTCATTTAAATCATTATTACCTTCTTTAGATTGGCTTCTCGCAAGTGTTGTGCTTGAGTCACACTTGTGATGATCTATGTAATTATTTCCTAAGTCATGAACAAATTACACGAACATGCCGTTTATTTAACATTCCGTTAGGGCAACACACAAGTAAGGTAGTATGAAGACTATTACAAGGCCCCTAAGAGTACATTAAATCATATTTAAATATATTAAAAGTGGAACAACCATAGAAGGAGGGGCAAGGTTAGTTAGTGAAGACAGTTACCCGATGGTATCGTATCTACACAATCATGTTACCCTAGACATATCAACAACTATACAGACAAAGCTGGGTTTTCAAAGCTAACATGCATAATTCATCACAAAGAAGTAACACCACTAATATCAACATTACTAGGTTTGATACAATCAGAAATAAAAAAAGTAACCAATAAAGGGTTTAGCCAAGCATTTAAGATAAATCAAGAACAAATAAGAATCACACAACAAGACATATTGAATGATTAAGATAGTCTTACATGATTAAAACATGAATTGAATAGTTACAATAGGTTTTTGAGGCCCTAAAATCGTCCTAGAAAAATCTGTCAAACAAACTAGTTGTCGTCTCTCCTTTTATACTCTACAAGTCACACCCTTAAAACCCTAATTTCGGGTTTGTATATATAGGAAAATCGTTGTGCGTTTTAATCGTGACGCCGTCGTGAAAGAGAATATTCTAGATCTTGGGATGGGTCGTGCAAGCTGACGCTGTCGTGAAATCTTGTGACACCGTCATGGGATGAGTTGTGACGGCGTCACGTGTATCTTGTGACGCCGTCTCCATCTGAGAACATAATCTTGAGAGATGTTGGTGTAGGTCCGTAGTCTTGTCCGTTTCCTCTCTAAATGAGCCCAAGTTACGTGTATTTCCTCCAAATGCCTTCCAAATGCTAAATACCTAAAAAGGAACGATTAAGTATCTATTTTGAGCATAAATGCACGATTTAGGGGGTTAAACGACCCCGAAAAAATGTATAAAATGACACCTCATCAGAGCCTTTATCTATATCCGTTTGCCTTGGCATCTTCCGACGACTATAACATGATCATTCTTTTCCTTACTTATCTTTTACAGAGTATAAGTTTACATATGTTGTTCTTTTACACATGGGTTGGTAGCTAATAAAGGAAGCATTTCAAAAACGTTTAGACTAAATCCCATTCTTATCGCTAAAGACTACTGCCGCATTAACATAAATGCAGACAATAAAAATATCTGAACAAAAGCAACAAACTGCAAGTCCGTAACTGAAAAATTACAAAAAAAAACAAACTTCTAAAGCAATATAAGGCACAACAAACAATGAGCCTAGTTTTCAAACATATCATTTCGCCTAAAGCATATTCTTATCATCCTAACACAAAAAAATCATCCTAAAGGCTGCTATCATTGTAACATAATAGTCAAAATCTCCAATAAAAAACAAAAAATACAAAAAACAAAAAGCACCAAACTTTGATTACCTGATTGAAAGATAACAAAACTTGACCTAAACATAGTCCGTGAAACGCTGAAACCCTTATCGGCGCCCTTCTCAGCTCTAATTTCAATTTCTCGAGAAAAAAAACAAAGTGAAGATAACCATGAAGAGCTAAAATCACATAATCAAAATCGAAAATTAAAATATTAGAAAAAAAACCCTAAAATCTACCTAATGTTGTTTTTCCTCTTCTCGATGTTGGAACTGAAGATAACAGAACGGAGTGGTGGTTTTTTTGTCCAGTGGTTTCTAGATAATGTGGAAGAAGACGGAGGATATATCTAAAAAAAAGGCCGGCGTGAGATTGTTGCGTTTGGGTTGGGTTACGGTGTGTGGGCTGAGCCAGGAACAGTGGTTTTAAACGACAGATACGACGTCGTTTCACTTTTCTTTTGATTATATATGTATAATATAGGATGATTGTTAAATCTTAGAGTTAAAAAAATGTTACACAAAATTTAGACATTCCGAAATACTAACTTGGAGACATAAATAATGACATGTCGAGTGTACACAGTACACGTTGGTAACGTATTTTGGGTAGAATTTCGTGGTTGTAACCAAAGATGTTGAGAACGGAGAATCAAGTTGTTATTCTTTGAACGCAAAATTGTTCAAACTTAGAGTGACAAGAATGGTTATTTGACTAACTTTTAGTTTGTTATTATATACATATACTATGAAAGGGTTAAAACTACGTCGTTTTAACCACTTTGCTACATTAGCTATAGTAACCGGCCCATTGGGCTGTCATTTTGGGCCGGCCCATTTAACTTTTTTTTGTTTAAGTAGGCAACTTAAAAAATAAAAATAAAGAATTGCTCGGCACAAAATATAAATTTTTTTTACAAAATTACTGATTTATTCAGATAAAAAAATATGCTACAGTAGCTACAGTAACTGGCCAATTGGGCTGCCATTTTGGGCCGGCCCATTTAACTTTTTTTTTTGTGTTTAAGTAGGCAACTTAAAAAATAAATAAAAAAAATTGCTCGGCACGAAATAGAATTTTTTTTACAAAATTACTGATTTATTCAAATCAAAAAATATCCGCGCCATGAGGCCCAACACATAAGCCCATATAAAAAAAACTATTAAACATGAGACCGAAAAAAAAAACCACTAAAGAAACAATGCTCATCACAAACTTAGGAAAAAAATTTTTACTCTAAAGTTACACACGTAAAACCCTAATTTCGGGTTTGTATATATAGGAAAATCGCTGCGACGGTGTCGCGTTTTATTTGTGACGCCGTCGTGAAAGAGAATATTCTAGATCTTGGGCTGGGTTGAGCGAGCTGACGCCGTCGTGAAATCTTGTGACACCGTCATGGGATGAGTTGTGACGGCGTCACGTGTATCTTGTGACGCCGTCTCCATCTGAGAACATAATCTTGAGAGATGTTGGTGTAGGTCCGTAGTCTTGTCCGTTTCTTCTCCAAATGAGCCCAAGTCACGTGTATTTCCTTCAAATGTCTTCCAAATGCTAAATACCTGAAAATGAACGATTAAGTACCTATTTTGGGCATAAATGCACGATTTAGGGGGTTAAACGACCCCGAAAAAGTGTATAAAATGGCACCTCATCAAAGCCTTTATCTATATCCGTTTGCCTTGGCATCTTCCGACGACTATAACATGATCATTCTTTTCCTTACTTATCTTTTATAGAGTATAAGTTTACATATGTTATTCTTTTACACATGGGTTGGTAGCTAATAAAGGAAGCATTTCAAAAATGTTTAGACTAAATCCCATTCTTATCGGCAAAGATTACTGCCGCATTAACATAAATGCAGACAATAAAAATATCTGAACAAAAGCAACAAACTGCAAGTCCGTAACTGAAAAATTACAAAAAAAACAAACTTCTAAAGCAATATAAGGCACAACAAACAATGAGCCTAGTTTTCAAACATATCATTTCGCCTAAAGCATATTCTTATCATCCTAACATAAAAAAATCATCCTAAAGGCTGCTATCCTCCTAACATAATAGTCAAAATCTCCAATAAAAAACAAAAAATACAAAAAACAAAAAGCACCAAACTTTGATTACCTGATTGAAAGATAACAAACTGACCACGTCTCGGAAACGCTGAAACCCTTATCGGCGCCCTTCTCAGCTCTAATTTCAATTTCTCGAGAAAAAAAACAAAGTGAAGATAACCATGAAGAGCTAAAATCACATAATCAAAATCGAAAATTAAAATATTAGAAAAAAAAACCTAAAATCTACCTAATGTTGTTTTTCCTCTTCTCGATGTTGGAACTGAAGATAACAGAACGGAGTGGTGGTTTTTTTGTCCAGTGGTTTCTAGATAATGTGGAAGAAGACGGAGGATATATCTAAAAAAAGGCCGGCGTGAGATTGTTGCGTTTGGGTTGGGTTACGGTGTGCGGGCTGAGCCAGGAACAGTGGTTTTAAACGACAGATACGACGTCGTTTCACTTTTCTTTTGATTATATGTATAATATAGGATGATTGTTAAATCTTAGAGTTAAAAAAAACGTTACACAAAATTTAGACATTCCGAAATACTAACTTGGAGACATAAATAATGACATGTCGAGTGTACACAGTACACGTTGGTAACGTATTTTGGGTAGAATTTCGTGGTTGTAACCAAAGATGTTGAGAACGGAGAATCAAGTTGTTATTCTTTGAACGCAAAATTGTTCAAACTTAGAGTGACAAGAATGGTTATTTGACTAACTTTTAGTTTCTTATTCTTACTCATATAAGACGAGTTTAAAATATAAAATCTATCACTGTTGACTTGCAAATGTGACCAACAATATCTTTTGCCTTCTAGGTCCATATCATCCATATATATGGTCATCCCGATCATTGTAATATTATGTTTGTTTAGAAAGCCGTTTGTATCTTTTCTGGTTTTTTCGTTTTTTTTATTTTTATTTTATAATTTTGTTTATATTATAAAACAGCTAAACGCATAATACGGAACAAAAATTATAATGTTTAACAAGTCAAAAATAATAAACTGTCAAAAAGTACGGAACATAAACTGATAAAAAAACTGTGTTGCACTGTAAACTAGAAAAAAAAACATGTTTTGTACATTTTTGTACTATTTAACGGGCCAGTAGATACCAATAGTAGCACCCTTGTCATAATTCATCAAAGGAAGAATGATTAAAATGATGACACTTGTAATTTGTGATCTACCCATACACAACGGCATAAATGATACACGTTTATTGTTTTGCGTAAGCAAAATAGCTCACTTGATAATCTATAAAATTCAATCTATGCATTGTTTTGTTTGGTGACTAGGTTATTCGCTCATGAGTGTGGGCTTGTGGTTCATTAGATTTAGGGTTTGATGTTGCTTATTATCGAAGTTATCTATTTATTATAAATAGACACGATATCCTACATATGTAACTCATTCAATCAATAATAATCTATATTGTCTTACATACATACGGGTTTTATCGTTGTCTAACATGGTATCAGAGACCAAACCCTAAGCCTCTCTATCTTTAAAAATATCGATCCATAAAATATCTTCAAATCCCTCCCTCCGGTTCATACATAAAGAATATATGCTAACACTTAATCTCCATACACCAATTCTCAAAATTAAATATGTCACAGAATAACAACGTGAAGTCTTTTGGCCTCCTGTTGCTAAAGTTGATGAAGGTGTCACAAGATGATTTCAAAGCTACTGGAAATGGTGAAGTGCATGATCAGGGGCACGTGATATTGCAATTTTATAGTTTGGAGATTCGTATAAAGATGTTGGTGTTTCTCAAAGCTAGATCTGTTGATTCTATTAAGGTTGTGGATGTCAAGGAAGGAGATTGGTTTGTGGTTCCTAAAGGGTGTTGCTAACTGGTTAAGCAACCCTTGTCCATGGATCTAAGAATAAGCGTGGTTTTATTATTATTGTTTAAGCATCTAATAAATAAAAAATTAAAAAAAAGTTATAGTTGTTTATTTTTTTAATTGTTATTTGTGTTGGTAATTTGTGCTAAGGTCACAAATCCGCACGATTGTTATTTGTGTTGGTGATTTGTGCTAAGGTCACAAATTCACACGATTGTGATTTGTGTTTAGTTGCCTTTGTGCTATAGGTCAACAAAATCCACAACGATTGTTTATTTAGTTGGTGATTTGTGCTAAGGTCACAAATTCACACGATGGTGATTTGTGTTGGTGATTTGTGCTAAGGTCACAAATCCACACAATCTTATATTGTTGTTCGTGCTTCGGTCACGAGCCGGTTCATTTTTTTTATTACGTTAATGTTTTGTTTTGTTTTATTTCTTCTTTTCTAGTTTACTACTCCAGTCTGAGCTTTCACGATTTCGCCGCTCGGACTGCGGGGGAGTATTAGTGGATAATTAGGCCCAAGCCCGGTTTGTGGGTTTTGGGTATTAGGGTTTTACCATTATAAATAATGGTCATTAATAAGATTATACATACGGAGTTTTCATTTTCTTACATGGTATCCGAGCTTTAGGTTAGATCCACCACTAAAAATTTGTTATACTTTAGTCATCGGCTATACGCCGGTGATCGGAGGGATCCCGTTTTATTTATTTTTTGCTTTATTGTTTTTGCTTAAGTAGTCTTTTTTTTCATATCCAACTTATAAACCATATCTCACAAAACCTTAGCCATCAAAATAAACCTCGTATGTATGTTGAGAAATCAATCAATTAAATTTGTCTTCATTCACAAATTTTGTTTGTATCGGTGAGGATTATTGTTGTCAGGGACACTAGTTGAAAAAAATGGTGCTCCTACCTAAAGGCAATGTAAGCCATGACGTATAAATAAACGTAGCAAAAAAAAGAGGAAGTCGTCGAGTAATAAACAACTTTGTCGTTGAATACAACTTTGCCTCCATCCAAACAAATAATAAAGAATATGAAGAAAAGAAAGAAGAAGCGACCTTCAACATTCATCTCAGTTTGCCGTTCGGAAGACTCCCGTTCAAACTGTGAGGGAGCGTTAGGCGACTAGGTTATTGGCCCAAGCCCGAGTGTAGGCGTGTGGTCCATTAGATTTAGGGTTTGATGTTGCTTATTATCGAAGCTATCTATTTATTATAAATAGACATGCTATCCCACATATGTAACTCATTCAATCAATAATAATTTCTATTGTCTTACATACATACGGGTTTTATCATTGTCTAACATGTTTGTGCACAACTTGTTAAATTGCAAGAAGACGTAGGGTATGTTTGCAAAAATAGCGGTAGCCGTGAGCATAGTATATGAGGCATTAGCATTGAACAGTAATTGTCAGCATTACTGTATTATTTTAATCAACTTTTTAGGTAACGTAGTTGTGTTCGGAATTATAATTTGTAAAGAATAGCCCCCCCCCCCCCGCTCTGACTGCACAAAATTTTCTAAATGCTATTTCATGGGGTTTTGGAAAATGAGCATTCCGAATAAACAGACAAAGCTACATATTGTTTGTCAAACGAACATTAAAATTCACAACGCTAAATACTCACCTCTCGCCGCTTCTAAAAGCTCTTCACCAAACGCACCCGTAATATGTTGAAGTAAATTTTACCACGTGGGCTACCACTATTCAGTTAGCAAATATCTTTCTTCGAGTGAAATAATAGTCAAATTATAAACGGGGTATTTTATATCCTCCCATTCATGCGATTAAGACAAATAGAAAGATCAATTAATCAAATTAAGAGATGGAGAAAATTAGTGTATTATAGATGTTACATTATTATATGAGTAGAAAGATAAGTAACACATTATTAGAGGATATAACAATTCTGAATGTAGGTTGAGTCTATTAGGGTTTTAGGGTTTTCTATGTTGCTTTATAAATACATATCAATAACATAATACTTTTTCACGAGGTTTTCATCATTCAACATGGTATCGGAGCGGGTCTGATCCTCAGACCTAGGTGACTAAGTTGGGCCGCTTTTTTTATGTCACCCCGTCAAACCTTAGCTGTCACAATTTATCCCCTTCTCGAAACAAAAAATGTCTATGCTTTATTTTTATTTTTATTTTTATTTCTTTTATTTTGATGTTATACATGATAAAGATTAATCTCCGCTAGATGTCGGATGTCATCATCAAAATTAATTATTTGCTTTAGTGTTTTTACTTTATTGCCGCTTTATGTTGTGTTTGCTGCTACAAATGAAGATTTGTCTCCGCTTGCTATCGAACATCTTCATCAACAAACTTTTATTGCTTTAATGTTTAGTTTTCTCATCCAATCCGAGCTTTTGCGATTTCGCCGCTCGAATTGCGGGGACTTTTATTAGAACGGCTCAAACCCGAATGTCAGTTGGGTCCATTAGGGTTTTAGGGTTTCTAATATTTTTTATGCTGCTCTATAAATACATATTAATAATATAATACCTCTCATTTACTTATATGTAACTTTATTTCGTATGTCCATTTTTTTAAAAAAATTGTTAACAAATAATCAATAGTTAGGTTGTACTCCTTTAAAAATATGAATGCATCATGCTAAACAAGTAAAAAATGTAAATCTGATAATGAATATTTAATCCTCTATATAAAAACAAGGGTTAATTGCTTAAAAATGTATTACTTGTCACCTTTTGTCATTGTATGTTGACAATTTTTTTTTTTTGCCATTGTGTCTTTTAACTTTTGAATTCGTCCTATTGTATGTAGTGGTGACCTACATGACCTGCTAGAGCAGGTTAAGTTAACGACCGTCTGTTTTTATTACAACGTTAGTCCTTTATGCAAACGATCGTTTGTAATTAACTTAAAATTTGATTTTTAAAAAGTCTCTTTTCTTATTATTTTTAAAATTTATAAAGGTTTTTACACACATTTTTATACATGTTTTTTTACACATATTTTTATACACATTTTTATACACATTTTCATACACACATTTTTATACAAACATTTATATACACACGTTTTTATACGCATTTTTATACAAACGTTTTTATACACGCGTTTTTACACACATTTTTATACTCACGTTTTTATACACATTTTTATACAAACGTTTTTATACACATTTTTATATACACGTTTTTATATACACATTTTTATACTCACATTTTTATACTCACATATTTTTATACACACGTTTTTACAAGTGTTTTTATACACGTTTTCATACACACGTTTTCATAGACACATTTTAAACACGCATTTTTATACACAGTTTTATACATATTTTTATACAAACGTTTTCATACACACGTTTTTATACACGTTTTCATACACACGTTTTTACACATATTTTTATACACGTTTAAACACATATTTTTATACACACGTTTTAAACACGCATTTTATACACGTTTTTATACACACATTTTTACACATGATTTTACACACGTTTTGTATAAAAATGTATGTTAAAACGTGTGCAAAATGTGCATAAAAATTGTATAAAAATGTGTATATAAAAACGTGTATAAAAATGTGTGTATAAAAAATGTGTATAAAAACGTATGTAAAAACATGGGTATTAAAACGTGTGTATAAAAATGTGTGTTTTAAAACGTGTATAAAAATGTGTGCTAAAACATGTGTAAGAACATGCATAAAAACGTGTATAAAAATGTGTGTAAAAACATGTGTTTTAAAATGTGTGTATGAAAATGTGTTAAAATGTGCGTAAAAATGTGCAAAAAAACGTGTATAAAAACATTTGTATAAAAATGTGTATAAAAACGTGTGTGTAAAAATGTTTGTATAAAAATGTGTATAATGTATAAAAATGTGTATAAAAACGTATGTATAAAAATGTTTGTATAAACACGTGTATAAAAACGTGTATAAAAATATGTGTATAAAAATTGTGTAAAAAACATGTATAAAAATGTGTGTAAAAATGCTTAAAAATTTTAAAATTAATAAGAAAAGAGACTTTCAAAAAAAATAATCAAATTTTAAGTTAATTACAAACGATCGTTTGTATAAAGGACTAATGTTGCAATAAAAAACAAACGATCGTTAACTTAACCTGCTTTTGCATATCAAGTATGTCACCAGTACACACAATAGCACGAATTCAAAAGTTGAGTAACACAATTGCAAAAAAAATAATTGTCTGCATACAA
>BQNB010026306.1:0-58750 GCA_026074375.1 Tanacetum coccineum | reverse complement strand
GACGACGCGTGACAGCGCGTGGTGGTGCGGACCGGGTAGATCCGGGCTTGCTCTATCTTTTTGTAATTTTTGGGTTCGCCATCCGACGGTGACGGTGGCCGGAGGTGGTGGCCGGCTGTGGCGCCGGAAAATAGTTGGGAGAGAAGGAGAGTGTTTGTTTGTGTGTGTGTAGTTAGAGATGAAATGAAATAAAAGTTATATATTTTTATATATATATTAAACTTTTAAATAAAAGTGTCAAGTTACAAATAGTTTAGGGTTCATTTTGTAACTTTTTAATGAGTTTTTGATAATTATCGGTTCGGGACTCGTTTGAGTGACTTAACGGATGTTTAAAAATACGAAACTTGCTTCATTGTTTTCCAAATCATTTTTCTGATAAAAATGAGTATTTATTTGATAATATTTAATAAATATTTTTATAACATTTATAAAAATGTTCGTTATTTATTTGGTGAACCGGTTACGTCTCGTTCAAAAGTAAAAATAGAAATAAATTTTTAACCCGTATATTTGCGTTATCAACAAACGTTACTGAATAAAATGATGACTAATTTATTAAATATTTTCATTTAATAAAAAGTGTAAATTAATTATAATTTAATTATTTTCTCGTTTCTAAATCTTGCGAGGGCATTTCAGTCACCTTCTGACTGTTTTCAGGTCTCGGGTAAAACTGAAAAGTTGTCTGGAATATCATTTCACATCAAATTGCTTTAGAGTCTGAGTTGTGAAAACGTGATTTAGTGGCTCGTTCTTGGTAAATCAACCTAGGAATAACTTATATCTCCTTTAAAAATTCCGAAAATTCTCAGATGTTACATGCTTAATTTTTAATTTCTTATTAAAATTTCATTATATAATTTTGATGTGCTTTCAGTAACATATTGTATTTATAATCATTATTTATTATGTATAAAAAATATGGCATTGTACTCATGTTTTGGGACAAGAAAACTTGATATAAACATGATTGTAACTTTGGATTTGGGACTGTTTTGGAATTAGAAGGTTCTAGATTAAATTTGGAAAAATTGGTAATCTATGGAGACTTGGAAGCAAATATAGGGACCTAGGTGTATGTCTTAGCTTCGTTTGGCCAGGCGGCACGAGTCATTTCGACACCTGATGAATTTTCTAGAAAATAAACGATGTATGTTGTCGAAAACTACACACAGAATTCTATTGGACTATAACTCCAAAAATTTATATAAAGTCACTATTTTGGTAAAACTAAAACTTTTAGATAACAGACTAACTTAAATTTTGGCATTTGAATCAGCCTCAACGGATGTACGGTTTAGAAAATACGTCTGTTTTTCCGAGGCGGTTAAAATCTGTGAAAATCACAGATTTGGGACTTGTTAGAAAATTGACAATATGACTTAATTTTTACAAAACCCGAAGTGGTTGGACCCACATATCGGAAAATAGACTCGTTTACCCTTCCGTAAATGTAAAAACCAAACCGAGACCATTTTCGGATTAGGAGATACGGACCCGTGAAGTTAGATATAGACCAGAAATTTTGGACAGCCCTATGTTATTAGGCTTTTAAGAGATAAATTGAACACTTGAAATTGGGCTTAAAAATATAAATTTTGATTACTTGTTTTGGGCTTATAAATATTAAGTTGGATATTGTATTTGAGCCCAATTATTTTTATAAAAACTAAACACTTTGAGTACAATGCTAAATATTTTATAAAAACTTATTTATATTTGTTGTGTAATATTTTTTATATATTCTAAGTCACGACGTTACTTTTAGGTTGCCGTTAAGATTTTTTCTAGACTCTCGATGTTATTATCCGTTATCATTAATCATATCACTAAAAGGTGAGTTCATAGCCCCACTTTTACTTATTAAATGTTTTATAAATTCCTTGTGTAAGATACATGTTATTTTTTTACGTATGGACGCAAGTGTTTAAACTGTATGCTATGCCTCATATGTTATTGCCTAAGTACCTTATATGTCTTTAAGTCCTCATATGTTATTGCCTAATTACTTTTTGTGAAGTGAACGAGAATGCTGTGAATAGATCTATTGGGACTGATAATCCTCGTCCGGTTATGCGACAACAGTACCACGTCAAACGAACGCATTTAACATTTAAGATACTCAGGTGTTTGTCAGAGCACCCAGTTTGGGGCGCAAACCTAAGCGGGGTTTGACTATAATGTTAATGCCTCGGTGTCATGAGTTTAATGCAATAATAAAAACTTTTGACTTTTGAATGTGTTTCACTAGTCCACTATAACTGAAATCTTGTGGTCCACTACTTTATTTATAAAACCTATGAATTCACTCAACATTATTTGTTGACATTTTTAGCATGTTTATCTCAGGTCCTTAAAGTGTTGTCTTGGAAGGAAGTCGCACGACATATTTTAAAGACTTTGCATAATTTACCATTCGATAAAACTTCCTTTTGAAAACATTATGTAATGTTTAAATTTTTGGGACCGTGTACTTTATAAACTCTGATGTTTTAATTATAAATCGAATGTGTAACCTTTCATTAAAACGTCTCATTAAGAGGTCATTTTCTATGACTTGTACTTTGTGCTATGAAGTAATACCCTTGGTTGCCTTCCACTGATATACGAAATCGGGATTGTTACAAATTAGTATCAGAGCACTGGTTATAGAGAACTAGGTTGCATTTAGAACCTAGACTATAATTATTATACATATTAGGAGTCCGTTATTAATTTACCCAATATCCGTGCGAGTACACTTCCTGAACACTAATGTTGTTATATTTATAAAATCACTATTAGTATTATATAAAGGATATTTATATAAATACTTGTCTTACTTTTTGATTCCTTACGCCCATCTTCGAGAGTATCGCTATTTATTTATATAAAATTAATTTATATAAATGTTGACTATTTTCGATCACATATATCTACTTTCCAAAGCATCACTATATTTTTATATAAGGTTACTCTATATGAATACTAAAACTCTTCTAAAACATTGTGAGTTACACAATGGTCTTAAATTTTTCCCAAGACATTGTGAGTGACATAATTATCTTATTTTCAAGACGTTGTGAGTGATACAATGATCTCTAAAACCTTCTCAAGACATTGTTAGCGATAAAATGATCTCTTAGACATCTCACGATTTTCTCATAATACTAGTTTTGATGATATTGAAACTAGACACCCTTGTCAATCCCATTGATTATTTTACTATTTGACTCTGAGTTTGAACACTCGCCTCGAACTTCTGAAACGCATACGTCATCATGCAACCCACCGCATAGAAACATGCCGGCTAATTGGAATACGACTATTAAATTGTCCCCTCGTACGTGCCTTTGGAACGCCTACTTTTTGAACACGACTCACTAACATCTCATTCTTTTTCTCTTTACTTCTTGTGATTTTGAAGAATCATGCCGCCAATAAGACAACTACTAAAGTTCAGCAGCTATCAAGCGACTTATAGCTCAACGTATGGCTAACAAACTCTTTCACCTAGAGTGGAACGAAATCCGTGATGCCGAGAACGAATCACGCATAAGGACCCTTGAGACAGACCACGCTAATGAAGGTCACACCTTCTGACTAGAACATCATTGGGTACGACACAACCATCAGCCCCCACTTTTAAGAGAGAATCTCGACCATCATAGCTAATAATGACGTTTTATTTAAAATATTTCTTTGAAAACTCTTGATGTGTTGTTCACTCTTTGGTACGGATATATTCACTCCCTTCAATAATAGTAATTAATTTTGTACCAATTATCCACCTATCCAATTAGGCATTCTTGTGATATATTATTTTCTTGAATGAGCTTGTTAAGCATTTGGTATAACATTATAATTTTATTTTTTAACCGGGAAAAAATTTTTGGGAAATTCCTATAGTCTTTCGGTTCGTAACTGTTAGAACAAATGACTCTCTACGTTCATTTTGTTGATTGAATAATTCTTTACGTTCATTTCTTTTTACCATATATGTATAAATATTCTTGATACTTACTTCTACCTACTATTATTATGAACTATTGGTTCTTTCGTTTGCTTGACTATTTGTACATATGATTCTCCATACTTCTTTGATTTGTAATTTGTTTATACGGATCATTCACTATATTCATTCTTTTGATCGTTAATGCGTCTGTACGGATGTTCTTTTTACGTATTCTCTTAAGTCGCTGACATGTTTCTATTTTACATGCTCGTGATATCTTTTATTGTTTCTTCATATACTCTCATTAATTTCCCTTGCAATACTATGATCATTTCTTATCATTATGACCTATTGGTTCTACCATTTACATTGATTATTTGTCGTCTGTTTCTTAATTCCAAAAAATATTTAATCTATCTTCTAGGATTCTCTAAATCCAGAAAAATCAAACTCAATATAACCTCTTTGCATTGGCATTCACTTCCTTTGAAGATTAGAAATTTCTTTGATCCCTCCGTTTACATTGAGTATCGATACAAATTTATTCTTCGATCTTGATTTGTATTCTTATTTGATATATGCTACTTTGATCATCGGTACGACTTATTAATTATTCGTTGTCTTTGCATCAGTACAAATATTCAATCCTTTCGTTAAGGATTTTCATAACAACTCATTTGTACCTACATACATATTGCATACATTTTATGTATTGACTATTATTTATTCAATATTCGTTTGCTACCTTCCTTAATTGTTTTATTGAACCCATCAAACACGTTTTGACGCATAATCTAAAGATAGGAGCTTTAACCCTTGCACTGAAGAATTGAAGACACTACATATACAGTACAAGGTGCCCAGTTACCATAGCAAACGAGCAATATAAACTTGAACTACCGCGAGAACTCAGTGGAATCCATAACGCCTTTCACGTCTTGAACTTAAAGAAATGTTTATCTGATGAAAAAACTTGTCATTCCACTAAATGAAATTCGACTCGACAACAAGCTACACTTTATCGAGGAGCTTATAGAGATTATAGACCGTGAGCTCAAGAAACTAAAGTAGAGTCCTATCCCCTTAAAGTTCCTTGGAACTCTCGAAGAGGACCTCAATTCACGTGAGTGCGTAAAGACCAATTCTATAGCAAGTACCCTCACCTTTTCTCGAAAGCCTCACAAGCTGACAGCACTAGTTGAACTCTGAGGACCATAGTTACCTTAACGAGGTTAGACTATAACAATTCATAATTTTTGGGTTTTATTTATTTATACTTTTACAATTTATTTAATTTTTATATAAAATTTACTTTTTTGGTTAACTGAATATGTTATCTCGCGTTTGTAGTAAAATGTTTATTAAACGTGAACCCGATCATGGACTAAATATTAGTCTACATGCTCTACGTATTTTTATTATTTTACATATGTATCCTATATGTTGTAATTTTATTTTTAACATTTACGTTTACTCTTCGTGGTTGCGTTTAAACTTTTACAGCATCCTACCTTTTTACCCATTAGCCTTAATAATACCCACCCAATTAAAATTATAACACAAAACTAATAATATTTATTTTCTTTTTCTTAAGGTGGGTTAAACACTTTGAGATGTCAAGCTTATGGCACTTATGTGACACTTGTCTCATAAGTTTTGCATGTATGCATGTCTTGAACAGAACCCAACCCACTCAACACTTCACATAGTTACCAAAAATCATATTTGCTCTTTTCTCCATCTCTCTTTTGCTGACCATGTTAGCCATCATAATCACAATTTCCATCTTTAGATTTTGCTAAAGAAATATTGATCAAGATTGAAGGTTTAAAGCTAGTTGTAGCTCCTTAGTTAAAGTCAATTCAAATCATCAAAGAAGCACCTCATATTCAAGGGTTTATGGTTATAGAGGTTTTATCAAGTATTTGGTTTGGGTTAGGTTTGGTTAGGTTGAAGAAGATAGAAGAAATTGTTGTGTTGATTATTGTATCACTATTCTTATTTTCATCATATTGTATCACTATTCTTATCCAGTCCGGTTCGGTCTTACAGAAAACCCGGCAATTATACCTTGTTAGACCGGACCAGACCGAATCCGGTCTGGTTCGGTCTGGTGTTTCGAACAAAGTAGGTTTTGGTCTGATCCGGTTTTGGTCCGTCTGGTCTGGTTTTCGAACCGTGATCATCCCTAATTGTATGAGTTGTCCTATTTCTAATTTCTTGTAAAATTTCTTTGTATAATTTTGATGTACTTTCTGTAATATATTGTATTTATAATCATTATTGATTATATGTTAAGAATATGGCATTGTACTTCATGTTTTGGGACAAGAAAACTTAATATAAACATGATTGTAACTTTGGATTTGGGACTGTTTTGAAATCAGTAGGCTCTAGGTTAAATCTGGAAAACTTAATAATCTATGTGTAACACCCCCATCCAACATACATTGGATTGCGCAGCGGAATTATCAATGTGGATGTTACTAAATAGCACCATTCACCAAGACAATAGAAAACGACCCAAAGGAGACGTTTAACATACATATGTTCCATTATAAATCAGAGTTAAAAACGCGTTTAGGTCCCCACAAAATCGCAACCACAACCATTACAACATTTGAAAAACTATTTTTTCAATATTAAGACATTGTTTTTGAACAACTTAAGACATGTTTTTTGAAAGACAAGAAACACACAAGTAGTCTTTCAACAAATCCATCATACGCACGACATCTCCACGCCATCGTTGCCTTCATCCTTGCTTACTCGGATAAAACATGTTTAAAATGTCAATAACAATTTTGCGTGAAATTCATAGAGTTTAAAATAATTAATAAGCAGTAAACATTGAACACATAATTAGTTCTCGGGAAAACAAAGCAACGAATGAAATATATAGCAACTTCTTTTCTTTCATGCAATAAGCTCATGACACCAAACGTTAACAATACATATGACATTTCATATGTTAGTATGCCCCAAAACAAGGTATTATTGTCATATACCTACTACTTTCTAAATTCAAAATGTCCGTTCGACAGGGTGGTCACAAGGATTCAAACCTCGGACAGGGTTTTCAAACCCAAAAGATCTATTGAATGCATTAGCGTTCACCTTACAAGGCAATTAACGGTTCATGAAATACGGGACTTCGACAATATCTACTTATGCGGAAACAATCTCGTACTCGGGTCCAGCATACCATAAAAGCATATGTGTTCGATTTTTATAAAACAAACATGCATCCCCCTCGCGGGTTTAAAAACAATTAAAAGATTTAAATGCGAGGCTATGAACTCACCTTAAGCAAAAGATCCAAATCTATCAAATCAACAAGCGCAAATAGCTTCACGTCTTAACCGCGACCTATGTACAATACATATATAGCGGTACGTGACTAAAAGTATATTAAATCATATAACACATACTTGAAAAAAAAATATATATGTATATACAATCATATACTACAATCTCCAAGTGCGATGCAAAACATTTCACTTGACGCACTAACAATATTACAACATTTTCCATAAAGTTTCCATTTTTAGAAAGTTACCGAAAGTAAAGATAATATAATCCGAACTTCATATTTCGTTATCAATTAACTAACATTACGAACCCTTTGCACATTATAGACTTTATTCAAAAGTTTACGCAAGTTTGACTTTCAAAAGTCAAACTTTGTAGTTGACTTTTTACTCAAAAAATACCCAAACTTGACTCGGCCATAAAACGTTCATTATTAAGAGTTATGTGACGATCCAACTAGCGATACAGAGCTTAAGGCGAACACTATCACTTAACATTATCAAAAATAACTTTAAAAAATTTCTCGACTTGCTACGGTTAAGTCAAACATTCTGGTCAAACTTAGTCAACCCAAAACCTATGAAAACGGCATTTTTGACATAATCCGACTATCAAAATACGCTTAACAAGTCTATATAATTATAAACCATTAAACTTTGGTCAATAACTAAACACGCTTCCAATAATTTCCGCACTTGAATCTTTTAGCAATAACCATATAACACGCAATATAACTAAATTAATCAATACATAAACATAACTAGATGTTAACAATGCTTTCAAGAAAATCAGACAATGGCCCCCCTTGGCCTATTGAAAATCAGAGAACACCCAACACAACCGACCAAACCTTTTTCAATCAACCACTTCAAAACAACAACAATCTGAACTATTTCAATACCCCCTTTATATACAAATTCACATGAAACTAACCAAAAAGCTAACTTCATTAATCTTATTGCATGTGAGGTTTTGATAGTGGATTTTGTAGCTCTTATTCCAACGGCTTTATCTGCATAACTTTTCTGGCGACTACGGGCGGTTAACAAATGGTTCTTAATCTGGACGATCTTCTCGGCCGTATCACGGATCAATTCTGGAGTGGCTATGAAAATGACATTTTTGACATAATCCGACTATCAAAATACGCTTAACTAGTCTATATAATTATACCAAAACCATCAAACTTTGTTCAATACCCAAACACGCTTTTAATAATTTCCGCACTTGAATCTTTTAGCAATAACCATATAACACGCAATATAACTAAATTAATCAATACATAAACATAACTAGATGTTAACAATGCTTTCAAGAAAATCAGACAATGGCCCCCCTTGGCCTATTGAAATCAGACGAACACCCAACACAACCAAACAAACCTTTTTCAATCAACCAACTTCAAAACAACAACAATCTAACTATTTTAAACACCCCCTTATACACGAAATTCACATGAACCAACCAAAAATCAAACTTCATCAAATCTTATTGCATGTGAGGTTTTGATAGTGGATTTTGTAGCTCTTATTCTAACGGCTTTATCTACATAACTTTTCTGGTAACTACGGGCGATTAACAAACGGTTCTTAATCTGGACGATCTTCTCGGCCGTATCACGGATCCCCAACCTCACTCCAGCATACAAGTGATCTACATTTCCATCTGTACAAAGCCTTATATGGTGCAGCCTTAATGCTCGCGTGATAACTATTATTGTATGAGAACTCGACCAATGGCAGATGGCGATCCCAACTACTTCTAAAGTCGATCACACAGGCACGCAACATATCTTCCAACGTTTGTATAGTCCTCTCGCTTTGACCATCCATTTGAGGGTGGTAAGGGGTACTGATATCCAAATTTGTCCCCTACGCTTCCTGAAGCGATCTCCAGAATCTCGACGTAAAATGGCTATCTTGATCCGAAATGATCAAAACAGGAACACCATGCCTACACACTATTTCCTTCAAGAAAAGTCGCGTGAGCTTCTCCATACTATCCATTTTCTTCATTGGTAGGAAATGAACTAATTTGGTCAATCGATCAACAATAACCCAAATCGTATCATACCCACTCGGTGTTCTAGGCAATCCACTCTCAAAATCCATAGTAATCCTTTCTCACTTCTAAACTGGAATCTCAGGTTGTTGTAGCAACCCAGATGGTTTCTGATGCTCAGCTTTGACCTTCGCACAAGTCAAACACTTACTTACATACGTGGCAATATCCGCTTTCATATTCGGCCACCAGTACAACAACTTCAGATCTTGATACATCTTGTCCGATCCCGGATGGATGGAATACTTGGACTTATGCGACTCATGCATAACCAAATCCATCAATCTACCGAATCGCGGCAACCAAACATGATTTCCAAAACAACGTGTTCCATCAGGGCGAAACTCAAATATTTGCTTAATCAATCTCCCCAAAATTTCAGCTTTCACATTCTTCATTTTCATCGCTTCCTTCTGAGCTTCACGAATCTGCTTTGGTAGATCATTGTGAACAGTCATCATCAAAGCTCGAACACGCAATGGCTTATTCCTTTCCTTTCGACTTAAGGCGTGAGCCACAACATTTGCTTTTCCAGGATGATACCGTATCTCACAATCATAATCACTCAACAACTCGATCCATCTCTGTTGTCTCAGGTTCAACTCTTTCTGATTCAAAATATATTGTAGGCTCTTGTGATCGGTGAAAACCACACACTTCATTCCATACAATTAATGTATCCATAACCTAAGAGCGAAAACAACGGCTCCTAATTCCAAATCATGAATAGTGTAATTCTCTTTATGGACTTTCAATTATCTAGAAGCATAAGCTACCACCGTCTCTCTTTGCATCAACACGGCTCCATAACCTTTAAGTGACGCATCGCATTGAACCATGAAATTTTCTGTTCCCTCGGGCAACGCAAAGATCGGTGCACTACACAACTTTTGCTTTAATGTCTGAAAAGCTTCCTCTTCTTCTTTTCCCCATTAGTATTTCTTATCTTTCTGAGTCAACTTAGTCATCGGCTTAGAAATCAAAGAAAAACCTTCAATAAACCTCCTATAGTAACCAGCCAATCCAAGAATTTGCCTCACCTCCATTGGCGTCATTGGTGCAGCCTAATTTTTAATGGCTTTAATCTTGGCAGGATCGACATGAACACCACTACGATCAATCATGTGACCAAGAAACTGTACCGAATCTAGCCTAAAATCACACTTTGAAAACTTGGCGTACAATCTCTCTTTCTTAAGCAGCTCAAAAATAATCTTCAAATGCTTTCCGTGCTCTTCTTCGTCCTTGGAATAAACAAAAATATCATCGATGAACACAATGACGAACTTATCAAGATGTGGCTTGCATACTCAGTTCATCAAGTCCATAAACACAGCAGGCGCATTTATGAATCCAAATGGCACTCAAAGTGACCATACCGAGTTCTAAATGCAGTAATTGGAATGTCTTCTTATTTAATGCGTAACTGGTGATATCCTGATCGCAGATCGATCTTAGAATAGACGCTCGAACCTTGCAGTTGATCAAATAAATCGTCAATTCTCGGGAGAGGATAAAAATTCTTGATAGTCAACTTGTTTAACTCGCGATAATCTATACACGTTCTAAAAATCCATCTTTCTTCTTCACAAATAACACCGGTGCTCCCCTCGGTGATGAACTCGAACGAATAAATCCTTTCACAAATAACACCAGTGTTCCAAGTCCGCGGAAGCTGCTTTTCGTCACGATCTCTTAACTCGTATGCCCCCTTTCCAAGTGCTTCCGTAACTTTGTACGGTCCTTCCCACTTGGGGACTAGCTTCCCTGTATCTTCCGCACGGCTTGCATCGTTGTTACGGTACACCAGGTCTCCTGGCTTAAAACTTATACTTCGAACTTTAGAATTATAATACCTCTCCATCTTTGCTTTACTCTTGGCCTCGCGTATTGCTGCTTCTTCTCTTTTTTTCCTCCAAGAGGTCTAGATTGATTTCCAAGGCTTCATTGTTTTGTACTGGATCTACTTCCACTGTTCTGAGCGTGGGCATGCCAATTTCCGCTGGGATGACAGCTTCCGTTCCGTATGTTAACTAAACTGGAGTATCTCTGTTGCTGGACTTTATCATTGTATGGTGCACCCATAGAACATGAGAAAGTTCTTCTATCTAATTTTTACTTGCATCTAACCTTGCCTTTATTCCTTCTCCAAGACTACGGTTTGCTCTTTCTACCAGGCCATTGGTTTATGGGTGTTTAACAGAAGCAAAATGTTGGCGAATACATAGTTTTTCACACCAATCTTTGAATGGATTACCCCATAATTGTTTTGTCTGAGATAATTTCTCCGAGGAGTCCAAATCTACAGACAATGTTGTCCCACACAAATTTTTTTAATTGGTTGCCCGTGATAGTTGCAACTGGTTGTTGGATCGTTTTCTGAATATATCTTAACCTTTAGTTTGTAAAGGGTTTGTTCCTTTAGATAATTCTAAATCAACAATAATGAAACACTGATTTGAACACTATTGATTATGCGGAAACTAACCAATAATGCTAAGAAGAATAGTATTAAGAATCATAAAAGAACTTTATATTATAACTTGAATCTGCCTAGGCTAATCGATCTCTATTGATCTGTGAAGAACTATATCTGCTAACTATGCCCAGGGTTCCTTTTATAGACTAAGGAAACCCTAATGGGCTTTACAAAATGCGTTAAGAGATAATGCATATCTATTCCGAATTTACCTCATGCATATCTCATAAGCAGTACTAATACAATATACTAGCAGTACTAATACTAACTAACAATACTCGCTATTACTGGCAGTACTAACATTGCACTGGCAGTACTAACGACAAAGCTAGCAGTACTAAAGACTTAGACTTATTTCTTCAATCTTCATTAACAGTATTAAGTCTTCACTAGCACTATTAATCTTAAGCTAGCAGTATTAACTTGTAGAAGCTTCAGAATCCCAACAATCCTCCCCTAAACTTGTGATTTGCTCTCAAATCTCAAGTTTCTTCTAGATTAGATCTTCAATTCTTCTTTTGCTGAGGATTCTTTCAAACACACTGGTTCTGAGTCTTGATAAACTTTAGCAACTTAAATGTCATAGAACTTTCTGCTTCAGCTTCTAATTTACAGTTAAGCATCTTCTGAAGTGTTTCTTTAGTGAGTGGATACTTTTTCTCTACAAACATATGAATAGTCATCAAAGTACCATCAACCATCAGTGTGTGCACTGTATAACTTTCATACAGCTTCCAACTGATTATTTTCCACTGGTTTTGATTCTTCCAGATGTGATCATCTTGCTCAAGATCTACTAGTATCTTCAGATCACCCCATAATATCAAATTGTATCCATCTGGAGTGTTATCTTTAAATCTTTCCATTACCAACCTGTGTAAAACCTCTAAGTCATGTCTATCAAAACTTTTCAGCATACTCTCAAAGGTTTTATGATAACTAGTATTTCCATCTGCTCTTATGATCTTGTAAACATGCATATTTCCTAAACTTTGAGATTCCCAATCAACTATAGGAAACTTAGTATGCAAGATTTCAGGATCTACAAATTCTTCCTCATCTGGAACTACAGTCAACCACATTCTTAATTCATTTTTTTCTTCCTCATAATCAGCTGTTTCTTTCTCTTTCTTCTGTCTCTTTGAGTTGTCTTGACCTTGTTTGTCACTTGCTCTTCTTCTTGCAAGTGTTTTTCTTCTAATTCCAACAGCTTTCTTTTCAATCAACACTGGCTCAGGATTCACATCTTCTTCTTCAACCTTCTCTTCTTCTACTGTTTTTGAAGTTTCTCTTTCACTTGGTTTAGAAGAATCTTTTTCAACTTCAGACCCTATAGGAATAAAAGTATTGACATGATCCCATACCCTTTCAAAAATTGGTCTGATGTCATTATAGCTCATTCTCTTGAAGTAGCTCTCCTTGTAACCTCCTTGATTCTTCAAGTATGTTATCATATTCCTTCTTGCTTGAGCTATTGACACAGGTTTATTCTTCAAAGCATGATATCTTAGTACACTTGGATCATTCCAGTCAATTCCCTGAGATTCCCTGAGATTGTAGGTGGTTTGTTGAGTTGGATACTCTTGTCTGTTTGATCTTTATGTCCGTTGCTATTCCCTAGCTACTTCCAGATTGTTAGTCTGTCGTCGTTGGCTGCTGCAAAGCTTCTTTGCTTCCTGTTCGGGCATGGTTAATTGCTTGATGCTTTGCGGCAGGAGGCTTGGCGTGCTTTCGCAGCTTCCTTGTGGCGTTTCGGGTCTGGGGGGCGGGGAGGTTCCGGCGGGGGTATGCTTATGTGATTTTGTTGTTATTGGTTTAAGTGAGCTATGTTTATTCTTTTCGTTGTTTATAGTGCATGCTGTTGTGAGCTAGTGAGTTTGTTTTTTTTTGATTGTTGGGTTTGTGTGTTGTGGCTGGAGGTGTGACTTTTGTTTGTGTGATTTGTTTTTTTTGTCTGTGTTGTTTTTTTGTGTTTTGTTGTGGGTGAATTGTGGTGTGATGATTTGTGTTAGTGTTTTATTGATTTTTGTATTGTCTTTTTGGGTTGGTTGTCTTGCGATTTGGTTGTAATTTGTGTATGTTTTTTCTAATTGTTTGTGGTTTAAAACATGTCTTAGTATTGTTGTGTCTGTTGTTTGTTGGTTAGAAGGTGCTTTAATTATTTGTTATGATATGCTGTTGTTGATTGTGTGGATTTGTTCTTGGTGTTAATTTTTGTCCTTGTAGTTAATGGTTTATTTATATAATCTCTAACGTGTGCTAATTGTTTTTTGTTGTGAAAGACTTTTGTCGTAATTTAATAAAAAAAAATTAATTAGAAATGAAATAGTTAAATTAAGAAATAATAAAATAATTAAATGATAAATAAAATATATTGCAAATAATAAAGAAATAATAGCATGTTTTAAAATTAAATTATAAATATCATACTTTAAATATAATATACTAATAGTATCTTTATTTAATAATTAGATGGATAAATATATATATAGCTTATTATATATTAAAATATTAAGAAAAACAAAAATACAAAAATATTATAATTAGATGTTCTTACTTTCATGGCCTTTCCTTTATCTTGGCAACTATTCTTGGTATTACACATGAGGTAAACCGTACTAACCTTTGGAGGGAAGGAACTAGAGCATTACTAACTTGTATTTTTGCTAGTACTAATCTCTATCTCCACCTGTCTCACCAGACATGTTCTTTGTTCTTTACATAATTTTAGTGGGAAAGTCTCTTCTTGTACAAGAATTCGTTGTTTGCTTCACTGGGCTTCTCGATGAACTTCTCTTCTATGTGGAATCCTAGAAATACCTTCATTCTTTTTTCTGTGCTTTTTATAGAAAATCATTGGATTCTTCATCAATTTGAGGAAATTTCTTCCCCTGTTTGGAAGAATCCTTTGTAATCTCTTCATATCAGAAGAACAATTTTGCCTTTCTCCCTTGACTTGTCAGAACTTTAGCTTGTATCTATGTCTTTACTTTGTAAGTACTAACTTTGGTTGAGTGCAGAGTACTATAAGTCTTTTTTGTTTGCTGCAAGTCCTTCTCCAATCCATCAATCCTGTCATTCAATTTGTTAACTAAAACCGTCAAATCATGTTGTTGCATGCTACCCTCAGTACTTCCATTGTGATGCTTAATGAGGAAACAGTATGGAGAGGTGTGGTGGTGATTGAGCATGACACCTGATGTGAATCATAGGGCATAGAAGCAGTCTCCTGTGCCTCATGGGTGGGTTGAATTGGTTCTGGTAAAAGTGATGATTGAGTGGGTTGTTGAGATAGTGATGGAGAAGATGTGATCCTTGATGGTAATTGCAGTTGCTCTTCATCATGTGCTTGTACCAACATATTCTCAAACAATGGTGTCACTACTCCTGAATACCCCTTAGAGGCTCTCCTCATATTACTAAACAATTTACTTGTAAGAGTAGAAGTGGGATAAGTTCTAGTATGAGATAAGAGTAACCTTTGTTGTTTGTTAAGAAGCAGTTGAATAAATATGGGATACAATAAGAATTTGTGTGGGCTATCCAAATTCTTAACCATAGATGTTGAGTCCCAAAACTCTAGATCTATTGCCTTCGGTTATAAGGTTATTATTACCTTGGTAATCATAAGACAATAATGTGCAAAACTTTGTTGAAGTGTTTCTCCAAAGGCTATGCGGAATCCAACCTTTAGTGTTAAAAAATAATAAAAATGGTAATGGAATGGAACAGTGAATAACCAACAAGCCTTAATATTATTGATTGAATAATACGAGTACTCAAAAGTACTAGGGTTTATTAAACCTTAGAGCTATGAGAAAGTCTATGTGAAAGATGTGTGTATATGATGAATGTCTTAAATGTGATATGTAACTAGATGCCCTAGGATCTCCTTTTATACACTAAGGAGTCCTAATAGGCTTACAATATTTTCCTATGTATTTAGTCAAATGTATTAAATACAATGACCAAGTATTTAATACTTTCCAAAATATTTAGTCAAATTCTCAATCAGCATTAATCTCTTTAATCATCATTAACTTCAGTCTTCTGTTTGACTAATCAACATTAATTTTAGTCAATTAGCATTAACTTCAGTCTTCTATTGGCCTAATCAACATTATCTTCAGCAGCATTAACTTTAGTCTTCTATTTAACTAATCAGCATTATCTTCATGCAGCAGTGGAAAGTCTTTAACAATGGCAAAACTTCTCAGCAGTATAAACATTAGCAGTGGGAAGATTTATACTAACAGGGGGAAAAGTACTCTAGCAGTGGGAATGAACATGACTAACAGTGGAAATGCCTTAGAGCATTTTATTCCTAACAATCCTCCCCTAAACTTGATACTCCATCTTCAAATCAAGTTTCTAGAATAAAATGCTAACCTGGAGAGGATGCTTCCAAACATCTCATCATCTTGATCTTTTAGCCTTCATGAATATCTTTTTGTTGAGGTTTTCTGTGTTCTTCTTACATGATTTAGAACAAAAGGAATCACCATATACCTCATTATCTGAGCTTGAGCTAGACTTGGCCATATCTTCTTCGACAAACGAGTCTTGTAGCTTCAAAGATAAATTTAGAAAAGTTAAACCTTCTACTTATAGCTAGACAGATGAGTGCTATAGCAATGTTGCTACTGAATTGATCCCATGCAGTCTTCTTGGAGCTTAGACAATGTAGAATTTTTTGAATAAAGAACTTCCATTGGGGTGAGAAATGACCTTTAAAGAATGTAAGGCTTTTGGAATTAGTCACATACCCCATATGAGCTAAGTGCTTAAATATTTCTTCATTGGAGAGTGAAGAAATGCCTTCTACATCATCTAACTTCAAATGTCTTCTTAAAGAATCTTCAGTTATGAGCTTTTCATGTCTATCAATAGTTGCAGAAATAGCTTGAAGTCCTTCCTCAGTAGTGCTCAAAACAGCAGTTTCCCAAAATTGTTCAATAAGGGACACAAAAATGATAGGATTTTCAGTAAGAGCATAGTAGATATGGCTTGAAGTAAGAAAATCTATGATTTCATCAAAACCCTCACTACTTTCAGATTTAACCAAATATGCGACCATATTATGCTTGTCGCAAAATTCCAACTGTGCCATTTGATGAATGAGGTGGGATTAGTTCGTGTGATAAAGTGTAAGGTTCTGGTAGAGTGAATTGAATTATGAGTGAGGTTTAAAAGAGTATGTGTTCACCGACTGTAAAAGAGTTGTACTTATCTTGAAGAAATCATTTAAGCTATAGATAAATCGAGAAGTCTTCAATTAGTCAAACCCTATAAGCTATAGATGTGGCAGAAATATCTCAACGGCTCTTTGATTGAGGAAAATCTGTTAGGACTCAAACAGTACTAACGGTCACTTAGCAGTACTAAGTTTGGTCTAGCAGTACTAGTTTTAAGTCTAACAGTACTAACTTCATGCATCAGTAGTAATACTTGCCTGGTAGTATTAACTTAACACTCACAGTACTAAGTGTGGTACCAAGCAGTATTAACTCCAACCTTGATCCATCAAAGATATTTAGCACCAATGTAGACTCTCATATACTATCTTTCTATTTTTAAACTCACAAAATATCTCTTTCTTTTTCCTCACAATGTAGACAAGGTCGTTTGCTTTGGACTAGCCAATGCTTAAGTTCCAAACTGTCCTCCCCACTTCCAAGTGTGTAACCTCTTGAGAGAGGTGGGTCATTGGACTATTTTATAGTTTTTGGCAAACTACCAGCCATAAACGGATTTGGGAAGTCTTTACCAAGGCCGTTTGCTTTGGACTAGCCAATGCTTCATTGCAATAACTTGGTGCATTGATAACCATATAGTTTTTGGTAAACTATCAACCATCAACGGATTTGAGAAGTCTTTACCAAGGCCGTTAAAACTCCTTATTACCTATTTCTCTCCACCATCATCCATTTTTTTTGAGTATCCCATAGCTCACACTCTCGACCCAAACTAATTTTTTTGAGAAGTCTTTACCAAGGCCGTTTGCTTTGGACTAGTCAGTTCTTGATGTCTGTTAGACATGGTGAACTGATGACCATTTGTTGTGTGGTTTACAACCAACGCTGAAGGAACACGCTACCATCATATTCCTCCCTTCAAAGAAAGCTTCTAGCAGTCACACCAATCGATATGTACACAGCAATACTAACTGAACCTAGCAGTATTAATTTTTGTACTAGTAGTACAAAGTTGTAACTCACAGTATCAACTAAGCTCAGCAGAATTAACCAAATATTCATCATATTTACCCTTTAGTGTACATATAACCTCCCCTCAAATATAGCTACAGATTTAACATCCCAATGCTAACCACCAAAAAGTTAAATCTTGTGACATCAAATCCTTAGGTGAGAAGGTCTGCAACATTAGAGTCTGTGTGAATCTTGATAACTTCTATCAGTCTTTTCTCATAGCAATCTCTGATAAAATGAAATCGAATCTCAATATGCTTGGTCCTAGAATGAGCAACAGGGTATGCTTATTAACAACTTATAGGATGACTCTTCTTTAATCAATATGGATTTTGGTGTTCATGAAATTAAAACCATAATCCATCATCTGATTTTATATCCATAGTACTTGCCCACAACAGTTAGCAGCTACAACATATTATGCCTCAGTAGTAGAATTTGCCACAATAGTCTGCTTCTTGCATTACCAAGATATCAATCTTCTACCAAGAAATTGATAGCTACCTGTTGTTGATTTTCTGTCAAGGCTGGCTCCTCTATAGTCAATGTTTATGAGCAAGCTTTCTAGTTCAAAGGGGAATCCTAGGGATACCATAACTAATTTGGGTTGATGTTTGAGGGTACCTAAAAAATCCTTATTACTGCCTGCATTTAAGTGTGAGGCTTTGAGTGTCTCGATAATCTAGCCTTGCACACACCAACAAATCATGATGTAGGCCTTGATGCAGTCAAATACATCAGGGAACCGATCATAGATCTGTAGACATGTTCATTTAATCTTCACCATCTTTATCCTCTGACCATTGGCTTATAGACTCAAATAGGAGTAGTAAGTTGTTCTGAGGACCAAAATCAAACTTCTATAAGGATGTCAGCTACATATTTATCCTGGCTAATAAAGATTCCATCAGATTATTGCTTCACTTAAAGTACCAAAAAGAAAGTGAGTTCACCTATGGAGCTCATTTAGAATCTTTTGTGCATACAGTCTTCAAACTCTGTACACATAGACTTCTTTGTAGAACCAAAAATAATGTTATCCACATACACTTGGACTAACATAATGTTCTCTTTTTCTTCTTGATAAACAATGTTTTGTCTATGGTACCTCTCCTGAAACCATTTTCCATCAGAAAAGAAGAAAGTGTCTCTGAAACTTGACTAATTCCTCCAGCAGTACTAACCCCAAAATCTCCACTAGCAGTACTAACTTCATTAGTACTGCTAGTGTTCTCAGAGGAAAGAAATGCCAAGTTCTGAGAAGTAGAAGTGGAACTTGAAGACCTTTTCATCTCATCTTCGTAGACCCTAAGGTTGTTGTAGAGGTCATCAATATCAATCTCATCAATGTCTGGCTTATTTCTCATGATTAGAGCAATTTGATTCCATGAAGGAGGAAGACTTCTTAGGAACTTCTGGTTGATATCTTCCTTTGATATTGGAGCACCATGAACCTCCAATTGACTTATGAGTTTTTGGAACCTATCATAAGCCTTGTCCAGACTTTCATTTGATGCAGTAGTAAAGTTTTCAAACTGATGTTTTAGAACATTTTTCTGCATCTTCTTGGATTCTTCATTACCTCCAAACCTTGATTTGATTGCTTCCCAGAGTGATTTAGCATCTGCAACATTGTGAAACTTGAGGAGGTATTCATCAGGTATTGCTAAAAGCAAGATGCTCTTAACTCTTTCCTGATTCCTTTTAGCAGCCAGTTGTTTGGCAGTCTTAGGAGCAGGAGGAGCAGATGTTTCTCCAGTTGGTGCAGGCTCTTCTTCTAGATCTCCATTGACAATAACATCCCATAGGTTATGGTCTGTGTGACAGATATATTGTCGCATTCTCATGCTCCAAATATCATATTCTCCCTTCCTGATGATAGGGATTTTCATTGCTGTGATAGTGGGTGGAGGAATGTCTTGTTCTGCCATCTTACAATTGAGTTCTTCTTATTCAGAGTTTCCACACAAGCTCTGATACCACTTGTTGGATCGTTTTCTGAATAGATCTTAACCTTTAGCTTGTAAAGGGTTTGTTCCTTTAGATAATTCTAAAGCAACAATAATGAAACACTGATTTGAACACTATTGATTATGCGGAAACTAATCAATAATGCTAAGAAGAACAGTATTAAGAATCACAAAAGAACTTTATAATATAACTTGAATCTTCCTAGGTTACAGATTACAAAAACTATGATTGCTAATCGATCTCTATTGATCTGTGTAGAACTATATCTACTAACTATGCCCAGGGTTCCTTTTATAGACTAAGGAAACCCTAATGGGCTTTACAAAACGGGTTAAGAGATAATGCATATATATTATTAATTTATCTCATGCATATCTCATAAGCAGTACTAATACAATATACTAGCAGTACTAATACTAACTAACAATACTAACTATTACTGGCAGTACTAACATTGTACTGCCACTACTAACTACAAAGCTAGCAGTACTAAAGACTTAGACTTATTTCTTTAATCTTCATTAACAACATTAAGTCTTCACTAGCAGTATTAATCTTGAGCCAGCAGTATTAACTTGTAGAAGCTTCAGAATCCCAACACTGGTTCGCCTCAATCCATTTTATGAAGTAATCCATGGCTACTATTAAGAATTTGGCTTTGCTTGGCCCCTCCGAAAAAGGCCTAGCTATATCAATTCCCTATTTGTAGAATGGCTATGGAGATGTGATTGGGGTTAGCTTTTGTTGTGGATTCCTTGGAACAGGCTTATGAATCTGACAGTCTTGGCATGCTCTTATTAACGCTCTTGCATCCTTATGCATAGTGGGCCAATAGTAACCAATCCTTAAAGCTTTTGCCACAACGGATCATGTACCTACGTGCATGCTACAAGATCTTCATGTATTTCTCTTAAGTCATAGTTGGCTTGGAGTGGCCCTACACATCGTAGCCATGGTCCGAGGAAAGACTTCCTGTATAGAGTCCTATTAATCACGGCGAATCGCTGTGACTTGCGTTTTACTGCTCTTCCTTTTTTTACATCAGCTGGTAGAATTTCCTCCTTGAGGTATTCGAGGATGGGATTCATCTATGTGTCCCCTTCTTCCCTTACTACCGCCAGTACTTCCACTACACTTATTGATTTTACCTTTAGTTCTTCGACTAGCACTTGCTTACTTAGGTGCGCAAAGCTCGTGGATGCTATTTTGCTTAGTGCATCTGCTTTTTTATTCTCACTTCTGGGAATTTGTCTTATTGAGAATGCCTTGAACCCATTGGTGAGTGCTTTCACCTTTTCCAGATATCAAACCATGTCAGTCTCTTTTGCCACGTACGTTCCGTTTACTTGGTTAGCCACCAATCGTGAATCAACATTTGCCTGAAGGTTTTTAACACCCATCTGTTCTGCTATCCTTAGTCCGGAAATCAAAGCTTCATATTCTGCTTCATTGTTTGTGGCATCGAACATAAATCTCAAGGCATAAGTAAATTACGTCCCTTCTGGATTTGTGAGTATTAGTCCTGCTCCGGAGCCATCTGTGCAGGATGATCCGTCCGTAAACAGAATCCATGGATCCGGAAGCTCTTCTTCTATCTCTATCAGAGTATCTGGAGAATCCTCTTTTGGCCATTCGACTATGAAGTCTTCTAATATTTGCCCTTTGACTGATACTCTAGGTCTGTAATGTATTGCGTATTCTCCTAATTCAATGATCCATTTTTGTAGCCTTCCTGCTACTTCTGGTCTGGATAATACCTGTTGTATTGGTTGGTCTGTGATTACTATGATCGGATGTGCCTGGAAGTACCTCTTTAGGCGCTTACTGGCATGCACCAAGGCCAACACTAATTTTTCCATCGATGTGTAGTTTCTTTCTGGACCTCTTAATGCCCTGCTGACAAAGTATATGGGCATTTGCTTGGTTTCCCTATCCGTCATCAAGACTGTGCTTGGTTAACAATGAGTTCTTCCTTTTCCATTGGTGCGACCAACATGAGGAGCTCGGCAATAAGCTGCTTCATTTGCTTGAATGCTTCTTCAGCTTCCGTAGTCCAATGGAAGTTACTTTTCTTTGTGCACTTTTTCAGAGTTTTAAAGAACGGCAATGATTTTTCTACTGATTTGGCTAAGAACTTGTTCAGGCTTACGAGCTTTCCGTTCAACTTTTGCACATCTTTTAAGCATTTCGGGGACGGAAGACTTAAAACGACATCTACCTTGTCTGGGCATACCTTCAATCCCCTGGTGCTAACTTTGTACCCCAAAAACATTTCTTCTTCTATACCAAAGGTACATTTTTTAGGATTCAACTTCATGTTTATTTCTCTTAGAGTTTTGAACATCTCTTCTACCTCTCTGACTATCTCATCCTCCGTGTGGCTCTTGATAACAAAGACATCCACATATAAATTGGGCAATACAACAAGTTGGGTTGAGTAAGGACTTAGACCCAATAGTAAATCAGTAAATGTACTTGCGTTCAACTGTTAAAATAAGCAATGTTCTCACCCCAAAAGATGATTTAAACAGTAAAGTAGGGGCTATGAAAACTCACCTTGTCGGTTAATTGTCTGGAACTGATAATGGTTCAATGTACGTCAATAGTGACTTAGTCAAGCACCTAAGTAGTTACGACAAAGTCTGAGTTTATATTCTGAAATTTTAATGTATAAAATGAATTATGCAAATGGGTTAAAAGGGCAATGTCGTTATGAGTTAACGTCTTACGTTTTCAACGTGTTGATTAAGCAGTTGGCTCTAGGGACGGCTTTATAATAATCTATACAGGAATTTATACCCGTACGCGGCGTAATTTATACTTACCAGTCTATGTGATTTACCTCTAAGGAAAAGATAAACATTATTTATAAGTCATCAAGTTTATATACTTTTCTTATCATGTTTATTCATTCATATGGTAGTTGTTAATTAATATCCGCAGGCTTCCAGGAAAAAATATCTAAGTTACGCTGGAATAGATTGCATAACTTATTGCGGCCTTCCTCTGTGAGAGTGAAGCCTATCATTACTATTTGTTCCAGATATTATGGGTTTATTTCCACTTTAATCCTTTCTTCCACTATTGGTTTGGTGGCCGGAAAGGTCCCTTCTAGTACAGAGACCATCACGCATTCCAACGGAACTAACCTACTACTTTTTAAAGTGATTACTCTTCCTTCTACCGGGATCTTCAGCATTTCGTGAACTGTTGACGGAACTGCTTGCAACTTCCTGACCCCCAGATCTTTCGATAATTCCATTGTATAGGGATGGTGTCCTAACAACTACAAAATTCATCTAAGCTGAAGTAGAGTGCTCTTCGTCTCCAATTGTTACGAGTAGTTGTATTTGCCATATCGGTCATATATTCACCATTTAAACCCAATCAAAGGAGTGGTTGTTGGCACCAACTGTTTTTTATTTTTTGGACGTAATCGATTGAACAGTGTTCATACGTATTTTTCTAAAGCTTGATCCACATGTCCATGTACACTGAGGTGTGTGCATGTCCTTCTAACTTTCTGCCTCAATATCCATGTCCTATCTATTCCCATCATCCTCATCTAGGGATGGAAAAAATATCTTTGTGTTAGGAGAAAAGCTTTGCGTTATCTTTTGTCTAGCCACTCTTTCTAATGGCTGGACCATTAGTATAGCTAATGCTTTGTCTTTTCCAGAAGTTTCCCCTTTCTTTGCTGCTTTGGGCTGTTCTTTCCCAATGTTCTATTTGAGTTCTTTTATTAGGTGTGACAGTTTCACTGCCTTGAGGATTTCTTCTATCTTCTTTTTCAGGTGCATACAATCGTCTGTGTTATGTCCCACTTCACCATGAAACTCACAAAACTTGGCATGGTTTTGCTTTTTGACCGGAGTCATCATCGATGGCGGGGCTTTGAATTTTGCATTTTCTAAAGCCAAAATTTCTTTGGGAGTCTTCGTGAGGAGGGTAAACCGATCCTGCTTCCTTTCCGGCCTTTGCTGGTTCAGGAACTCCCTTTCCTAAAATTTTTATTTTGGTTACCTTCTTGCTGTTTCCACAGTGGAAATGACTTTTTTCGTTCATGATTTGATGCTGCCACTTCCCCTGGAGGAAGGACGTCGTCACTCTCATCATTTCGTCCACCGTTTTTGATCTATCATGGAGGTCGGTTTGATGACTAGGATTTGGATCCATCATGAATCCAAGTTCTCAATGAACTCTGGTGCTCCCTTGACATCCCTGCTTTCTAATTTGTATCTTCTCACAAAATTTTCGGTGGACTCTCCATCCCGTTGCTTGATGTTATGGAGCTCTATGGGATCCTTGATGCACTTCTTTCTATGAAGATAAGTTTTTTCTATGAATGCTTTCTTTAAATCTTCATAGCTGTCTATCGATTCAGCCGGAATGTCATCGAACCATACTCTTGCGTTTCCTGTCAACGTAGAGTTGAACATGTGGCACCAGGTTGGCATAGCCTACCGCTCTTTTTTGCGGCTATCTGAAAAAATTTTAGGTGATCTTTCGGATCCTCACTTCTGTCATATGTCTTAATATGGCTGGGCATTCTTGTCTTTGGAAAATCGAAATAGCGAATTCTGGGTGTAAAAGGATCTACTTTTTCACACAACCTTGTTTGATACTGTTGTTTATTTTCTTTGCCTTGATTTCCCAATGACCGTGCTCTGCTTAGTCTTCACTTTTCTGAACTGTGTACCTTGAGTAGAAGGTTGATTGTGGCTATCGGAGCTGCGGACATTCTCCTTCTACTACCTTCCATCAAGTGAAAAGATGAATGCACAATCAAAGGCAAACCGTTAGTCTTATCGTGAGGACGGACCCCACGATTAGACTCCGACGTGAGAGTAAGTACGCATATTTATAAGAGAATGTCAGAGAGTGTGTGTGTGAAATATGATTAGAGAATTGTACCTTGTGGAGTGTGAGAGTATCCCCTTTTATAGGTGAGCCAAATACTAGGTTTTCCTATTATTTCGCTTAGGTTTGTTGGGCCGAAGTGGGACCCTTGTCGGGCAAAGATGTAATCGTGTCTTGCGGATATGGGTTTAACTAGCAGACTTCCGCTTGCCTGCGGAAGTATCCTTCGAAAACCCCTTATCCGTCTTGTCACTTCCGGACCATCGCCAGTTTGGCTTGGGCTTATTTTGGTCCATCTTGTTGGTTGTCTTATTGGGCTTGGGCCCATATGTGATTTATGTGAGCCAAGCCCAAAAGCCCGCTTTACATGTGAGGTTTATGTAGTCTAGCTGGCCCAAAGGCCTGCTCTACGTAATATACGTCATCCTCTTCGATGTGCTCCCTCTTGTGTTCAAAGTATTTTATCTTTTTTGAGAATGATATGAGTTTCTCAACCCTATCTTTAACATATTGAGACTATCATACGTAATCAAGCTCCACGGCTCCAAGTTGACTTCACCCAATATCCAATGGTTGTCATTTAAATTGATCGGAAAGAAGACATGCATATCAAGTTTGAATGATTAATTTTCACGGTCGACTTTTTGAAAATGTATCCGACTTTACTCCAAATGTTATTTGATCTCCAAATTCCATGTATGCAATGATGAAAACACATGTGCCATATACATTTGTATCACTGTGTAAATCATTTAGTTTTGAGTTGAATTTAGATCGGTTTCTATTGAATGTGATCTCTAATCGTTATGCAACTGGGCTATTGATGTCTAATCCAACATGACCTTCCTATATGAATTACATGGCTGGTGCCTTACTGTTAGTTTCAGATTCTTTGTTTAGCGAGACATGATACCAACAAGATTCATTTGTTTGGCTGGTTTAAAAGCGTTACAGGTATTTATTAAGTAGCTAAAAACACTTGCGTTAACCTATTTTTAAGTCAAAGGCTTTACTTTACATAAAACAAAGGGATATTGCATAAGGTACTGAAAGAATATAATTTGATTAAAGATCATTTCGTAGTCCTATCTTATTTTCAATACCTAATCGTTTACGACCGCGATCGATAATTGATTTGATAGAAGTTTCATAAAACAAGATATCTCGCTCGCAGCTTCGCTCGCTCTCTACTCTATCTCTACAACCACTAAATTCTGATATATAAAAACGAAGTTCCAGAAATTTAAGGTTTATAAACTTACCAAGTAGATGAGGGATCTTAAAGTCGTCTTCAATCTCTTAATTTTCACCTCCTCTGGTGATCTTATTAGAATTTTATTCCGATTGTTCAAAACTATAGCTTAGTGTGAAAGTTTTGTGTGTATTTTTAGCTTAGGGGTTATCTTTTGATGTTGGTAAATGGAGGATGCTTTTGGAAAATGGAGGATGAAGAAGGTGTTCATAGAATGGTTTATTTTTGGTCTGGAAAACGGTGTAATTCTTTTAATACTAAAAACTTTTCGCTTTACAACGATACTAGGTAAATGTTTAATTAAAGTGAATAATGACTCTTAACTTATTCTCAGAGAGGTCTCGGAGGGGTGTTTTCCAAGCGGTGTCGTAGCACTTGGCGTTCAGTCAGAAAGTCAAATTGTGTCGTTACACCGCCAAACCACGCTGCACCGACATCGACCATATTCAGCTAGGAAGAACTTTTGGTGTACGTTTCAGGATGGTTAAAGTTGACATTTGCAGTGCAGAAGTCTATTCAGTTTAATGTGTTTGTTCATTATACTGGATAACCTAAGAGCATCCAAATTAGTTATCTCGCAAACTAGTCTTATGTCGCAAGAAAAACATATCTATTAAAAAATGTAATTCTTTCTTGATATTGCTTACGATTTCCTTATAGTCACTGTCTTTATTATCTCATATCATCTCAAATGTGGGGGTTTTCGTTCAGAGCTAACTAAGAGTGAGGTTTATCCCTAAGGAGAAAGGTTCGAGTCTTGCATTGCATACTGCACAATTGGATATCATTGTGAGCTCGAATCACTAACTCACCGTTTTAAAAAAAAAACGTGTTAGCTTTAATACTTAGAAATGAATATATGAAGGAATTCCAAACACGTGATTGGTTCATGTTATCCAACAAAAAATTGTTTTACGGACTAACACTTGTTGTTACAGGTTTGTCCGAAAATAGTTCGGTAGTACATTAACAACTCGTAAAATGAATCCACTATTTTAGTGTAAACTAGTTTCGTATTTTCAATCACACGTGTCATACGAAAAACTTTTTTTGTTTTTTAAAAAACGTGAAGATGATAATTGATGGATGAATAGTTTAATGATTAAATCTATACTACATTTAAAAAAAAAACACATTTTGTTTAAAACTTAAAAAACATAAATTAAAAAAAAGAGTAATGTTGTTATAAACAAATACATCTACTTATGAGAGACAATGACTGTATTAACTATTAAAATATGTTTTTCATTGTGGTTACCTTCATCTTTTTGTGTGGTTCTATCAGATAGAGTAGAGACAGAGAAGAGAGTGTGAGTAGGATCACGTAGTGGTTCGGGTAATTTTTGAAGTAAAAAACCAATGGGTCTGTCTATGAGTTGGTCATCTGTCCCCCCTTTCTTTCCTCCTCCTTGCACGCTGTGACAAATTTTTATTGGATACGTACCACCTTGGGGTCAGATAAGCTTTTGGGGAGCTACAGTAATTACAAGCTTAGCTAGCGTCATACCTATAGTAAGAGATACCATAGTGACTTGGCTTAGTGGTGGTTTCTCCATGGGACAAACTGACGGGTGGTAATTGTCTAATATTTTAAAATTTCATTTACAAATTAAATACGGAGTATCATTTATTTTGAGACGAAAGAAGTAACATTTAAGATATGTATTCGTAAGTACACAAAACAAGAATAATGTGCCGATTTTCATATAAATATAAAATCAAGATCATCGATTAATGATTTACAATACGTAAGTTCACATGAGATCCATTGATAGATATTAAGGAGTGTACAATACATGTGTATTCACATTTCTTATCACTTGTATCCATGCCTTGATGAAAGTTTTTTAAGTAACATGTTTTACACCATAAACACCGAAAGCAATTCTTAAATTCATTAAAAAAAACATTCCTTTTTCTAAATGATCATATAAAGAACTTATTATTGTTAAAGGATAACGTGCAAAGCGATTGTTAACTAAACTGGACTAACGTTGGCCACTATAATAAAACTAACGGTACAAACATTTGGTTCAAGTAAGTTAAAATTTTGAAAGTACGTGGGTTTCGGTGTTAATAAAAAAGTAAAGGGTTCATGTCGAGAAATTTTGAAAAGTACGTTGGTAATTTATGGTTTTTACCCAAACATAAATGGAACATTCACTAAGAAAAAAAATATAACCTATTATCTTCATCATTCTTTTCTTTTTGTTTTATCAGAACATTAACATATAGAAAAAGCAACAAATAACATAACTTAAACAAAAGTTAGAAAAAACATAAGACAACTAATTAAGATTTTATACTAATAACTTTATGGTAAGCCAATTCATTGGAATTTGATCAGCACAAGCTATTGCAAGTGAATTTATGTATCAATTCAAACCATTCCACCCTTGAATCCCATTATTCCGATTGTTCATGTTTCCAACGTTTTCGCCATGGCTTTGATCCCTAACCTGTGCGTAATTTCCAACATTTTCGCCTTGGCTTTGATCCACATTAACCTGTGCGTAATTTCCATCAAAGAACCATTCGGTTTGTGAGGATTTTGAAGTTTTCAGATTTTGAAACATAATGGGCTGTAATTTTTGAGCTTGAGAGTCCAAAACTATCTGGTTTTGCTGCTCAGTTTCACCTCCAATGCCAGTAAACAACGAGGCGAGTCTTAGTTGTTGCTGCAGGTTGATAGAATTTAAGGACTCAATAGAGGAAGCAAGATTATTAGTAATACCAAACTCTTGAAAGTCCATTAAGCTGAAAGTCCATGGCAGGTGGTGAAAGACCAGTGAACAAATTACTCAGCCCTCCGATTTCCAAGGCCGGCGACAAGTACTCTCTTGAAGAACTTGATGATCCCGTCTTCTTCTTCCTACAACCTCCACCAATTGGAACATTGCGAAGGGCCCCACCTTTGGTCCAGTACCTTCAACAAGTCTTGCAAAAGTGTCTTGGTTGCGTGAGACTGTACTTATTGTAATAGCAAAATTTTGTGTTTGGTGAATCACATCGAGGACATTTGAGAATTTGTTCTGCAGGTGGTTTCAGTGTAGACGTTTTCTCGACGCCACTAGTAGCACATCCTGTAGAGGTTTGCTGAGATTCATCTTTAGTGGTGTTGTCTAGAGACATGATGAAAAAGGATTTATCTACGAAAAATAAGCCCTAATAAGATTGAGAGAGATAAACTAATGGAGTTTCTTATAGAAGAAAGTTCTATTTTTCAGCAAGATATTATAGATGCTCTTTTGATGGTTACATCTTATATGTTATATATAGCCACATGAAAAACACACATACTAAATAAATAAAGGATTAATGACTTGAAAATGCATTTTAACTTGTCAATGTTTTTTATTCCGTATAGTCAACTTTTTTATTTGTTATTACAACAAAAATTTTCAAATTTCGACTATTGTGTGTATTTTCTAACCATTCTAAATGTAGATGACCATTTTACCCTTCAAAATTTAAAAATAGTTTCGTCACCAAATACACACAAAAGTTGAAATTTAAAAAGTTTAATTTTATTAGAAATATGACCACACGAGAGTAACAAACATGATAAATTAGATGTATTATTACTTCTTAACCATTAAAGTAAATATACAAAAACAAATATATAACATTTTATATAATGGTATTCGACTGCCCATTGTTTTATCTAGTATATACTATTGAGTTTCGAAGACGACAAACACTTTTCATGTGAGAAATTGGTGATGTATGATAAGCTTAAACAAATATATAGATTACTCGACGAATACTTATGCACAGCGGTGCTATATAACGGCAAATAATTATAATTGTGAAATCGTTTTTGTTTCTTAGTTGTCCATTGATGCAAAGTGTGGTTTTTGAAATACAAAAGAGGTGTTTTATTAATTACTATAGTGTGTGTTTTCTAAAACTTAATAGGTTTATTTACTTAATTTTGCTAATCGATATTAGAATATGGACAATTACTTATTCATTAGAGGGTCTCGAATGGGTTGTTCAAGTGGGTTATCATAGCCATGGCTTCACTCAAATGATGTCACGTTTTTATAGTTTTTGATCATTAACATACAATTAATTTAAATATATTATTGAGTGATAAATTCAATTTTATACAATTTTTTGTTTAGTTTATTAAGGCTATCAAAAATTTCACGAAGGACGACATTGATATTCCATGATGGTATAAGTTTAGATTAGGAGTAAAATTGCAGAATGGTATGTGGTTTGCTCAGATTGCCGTACTGGTCCTTAATTTTACGAAAATTACAGGCTGGCCACCTCGTGAGGAAATTCTCGTTAACCTGACTGGGACCATTTTTGCAACACTTTGTTTCAATTTTGTTCCACTTTGGTCCTTGTCCCTCACAGAGAGACCGTGTGCAATTTCGCAAAAATAGAGATCATATGTGCAATCTGAGCAAACCACAGGGGCCATTTCTGAAATTTACTCTTTAGATTACTAATAATAGATTTTGTTTGCATCTAATGATTACAGTACTAGAAATAGAATAATGTAAGGATCGCTTAAATAAAATGTACATGCCATGCATGAAAACCTCGTCCAACCATAATCAATTTGTAATATATTTGTAATATATTTGTAACACCAATTTCATAATCAATTATAGTTTTGTATCAATAATTTTACATAAAAAGGTGTCGTCTTATGTCGACTAACCCTTTTTCAAAGCCGAGGAGTTGAGATTAAACTCATAAGCTACTTGTTTAACAACTCTTCTTTTCTCGGCCTCACAGCAATTTTGTGCTGAGTAGATAGTCACTTGAAAGCTGGAATTAAATTTGCCTCTTACGATATTTGAACTTGAGGCTTTGCCATATCGTCATATCATGTGTCACGCTATATATAACAATGACATAAACATACACACAAAACAAGTTCGACTGATATACGAAACCCTTTTTAGGGAAAATTTTAATCATTACCCCTTACGTACTTAGTTTACTACTTCACGATCCTCTCGCATGTGGTCGGTTCTATATATCTATGTAATAACCGTATATATGTTATAGATAATGTCATTACTTAGTTTCTTTTTATTTTCCCCTTCACTTCCAAGATAGCCTCATTTATATCTATCCAACAATCGTAGCTTTACACCTCACTTTTATAAAAATGTTGAACCACATCTCATATATAAGATTGTAGCTTTACATTTGTTTGTTAAATACAGCACCACCAGTTAATTTGCGCCATTTAGTATCTATGCCAGTCACGGAATGAATAATATGATTTTTAGAAAGGTTTGCAGGAAATGTTTTAGGGTCACGTCGTTTAAATTTTGCTCTAAGTATACGTATAACAGCTAGTTTAACCAATCATAAGTAGACACAACCATTAACATACGAAGCATTCTTATTATTGTAGTATTTCGACTACAGGGACGGAACCAGGACGCGAAGTGATCAGGTGTTGGAATAAACTAAACAATACCACAAACATAATTTTTAAGGACATGGTGCATTTAATAATAATCAAGATTTTTTTAACAAACAAACACTACATCACAAATATGCATGGGTGACTCGGGACAACTCCTAGTTCCGTCCTTAATTCAAGAAACATTTTGAGGACTTTCATCTAAAACTTATTTGAAATCAAGTATAGTGTGTTTGAGGCAGCCATGTTTTGTCTTCCGTGTTCTAATTGATACTTGAAGCCTTCATAATATATTATCATCTCACCATTGTTAATTGTGTTGAATTATGATTTAAACTCTTTCGCATATCAAATCATACTCTCTCTCTATCTAAAAATAAAACATTAATTTTTTCACTCTCACTTACTTCACATCCATATACGTATAAAAAATTGCACACACAGATTAACATTATATGCATGCTAATGGGGTAAGTATGTTTCTAATGTAGACGTTTTCTCGTCGCCACTAGGAGCACATCCTGTTGAGGTTTGAGATTCATCTTTAGTAGGTTGTGTTGCTGGAGTGATGTTGTCTAGAGACATGATGAAAAAGGATTAAATCTAAATAAGTAAGCCCTAAAAGTAATTTAAGCTTTTATTTTCAACAAGAATTATAGGATGTCTTTTGATGGTTACATCTTATGTTATATATAGCTACACGAAAAACACAGACTAAAATAAATAAATACAAAAACATATATATCACGTTGTCTATTAATAGTATTAGATAATTACCCATTGTTTTATTTAGTATATACTCTTGAGTCTTGAAGACGACAAACACTTTTCATGTGAGAAATCGATGATGTATATGATAAGCTAAAACAAATATATAGATTATATGCATGCAGCTGTATATTCATAATTCGTTTTATTATTGAGAAAAACACAATTGTAAAATCATATTTAATTATTTTCTAATCGATATTACAAAATGACACTAACATATTCGTCAGAGAGGTTTCGACGGGGTGTTAAAGTGGTGTCGTAGTACTGGGCGTTAACTCAAAAAATGCCACATTTTAATTAGTTTTAGATATAAATACATATAATAATATAAAATATATATGAGTCATATAATTCAATTTTCTATATAATTTCTATTTAGTTTACAAATATAATGAAGCCTATTTGTTGTTATTACGAGGCTATCAAAAATCACGAGACGGCGTGATATTCATGATGAGTATACAGATTACTAATAATAGATAAAGTAACCGTTTTGTTGTTTTTGGTTTGCATCTAATGATTACAGTACTAGAAATAGAATAATATAAGGATTACGTACATAAAATCTACATGCCATGCAGGAAAACCTCGTTTAACAATAATTACTTGGTTTTTTATCCTAAATTTTTAAGAAAACAGATGCATTGATTGTGAATCAACTTTCATCATTTGGTTTCATTAATTTCATGAGCAATTATAGTTTTGTAATCACTAGTTTCGTTATCACCATCCACATACACGCGGTGTATGCAATGTCCTCCTACTTCATCCTCATCCATGGGTGGAAAAAATATCTCTATGTTAGGAGAAAAGCTTTGCGTTATCTTTTATCTAGCTACTCTTTCTAATGGCTGGACCATTAGTATAGCTAATGCTTTGTCTTTTTTGGAAGTTTCCCCTTTCTTTGCTGCTTTAGGCTGTTCTTTCCCACTGTTCTATCTGAGTTCTTTTATTAGGTGTAACAGTTTCACTGCCTTGAGCATTTCTTCTATCTTCTTTTTCAGGTACATACACTCGTCTGTGTTATGCCCCACTTCACCATGAAACTCACAAAACTTGGCATGGTTCTGCTTTTTGACCGGAGTCATCATCGGTGGTGGGGCTTTGAATATTGCTTTTTCTAAAGCAAAAATTTCTTTGGGAGTCTTCGTGAGGAGGGTAAACCGATCCTGCTTCCTTTCCGGCCTTTGCTGGTTCCGAAAACTCCCTTTCCTAAAATTTTTCTTTTGGTTACCTTCTTGTTGTTTCAACGGTGGAAATGACTTCTTTCGTTCATGATTTGATGTTGCCACTTCCCCTCGGAGGGAGGACGTGGTCACTCTCATCATTTCGTCCACCGTTTTTGAGATTTTATCATGGAGGCGTTTGATGAGCTCAGGGTTTGTGATCACATGCACGAATCCAGAGATTCTCATGCACTCTGGTGTTCCCTTGACATCCCTGCTTTCTAATTTATATCTTCTCACAAAAATTTTCATGGACTCTCCATCCCGTTGCTTGATGTTATGGAGCTCTATGGGATCCTTGATGCACTTCTTCTGTTGAAGATAGTTTTCTAAGAATGCTTTCTTTAAATCATTAAAGCTGTCTATCGATTCAGCCAGAATGTCATCGAATCATACTCTTGCGTTTCCTGTCAGCTTGAGCTTGACATGTTGGCACCAGGTTGGATAGCCCCGCCGACTCTGTTTTTTGGCTGTCTGGGAAATTTTTAGGTGATCTTTTCGGTTCCTCAACTTACGTCTTACGTCTTATATGGATGGGCAATTCTGTCTTGGAAAATCAAAATAGCGAATTCTTGTTGTAAAAGGATCTACTTCTTCACACACCCTTGGTTGAGACACATCGTCCTCCTCCCTACTTGGTTTTTTTTCTTTGACCTTGATTTCCAATGACCGCCTCTGCTGTCTTCACTTTCTGTGAGGTGCGGTTATGAGTACTTAAGTATGACGATTGATTGTGGCTATCGACGCGCGCGGATACACTCCTATCCCCTATTCCCAATCCTTTTGAAGATGCTCCTTTCTTTCTCTTTTAGTTTTTGCGAATCTTAATCGGTCACGTTTGAGTCTTGAGAACACACTAGGGCTAGGTCTTGGGCTGCGCGAGCACCTAGATCTATACCTCTTTTCGTATTCCATGGTACTCATCGTCCTTGACTCGAAATATCATGATATTCCGGTAGATCCGTCGAAGTTAAGTCGGGCTTTTACTTCTTTCAGCTTTTCATTCTTTTCTTTGTCCTTATTAAACTTCTCATCTATGATTGGCAGTAGTTGGTTGTAATTCTTGTCGCAATATTCCCGAAGGGCTGCGTCAGATGCACGCCTGTCTTGTTCTTGCGGAGTTGGCTCTTTTCCCCTCCCGGTTGTATTCCGCATGGCGGACGTGGGCTAGCTAGGGGAGGTTGTTCGGGATTGCTCATGGTGAGTATTTTTGTAGAACGCAGTTGTATCCTAGTCTCATAGATGGCGCGAACTTGTTTGTACAAAATATGTTACGGGTTGATAAGATGGGTCTGGATGGTTATGGGGCTGACCCGATGGATGAGGCCTTGTACTAAATCAAGTGAAAAGATGAATTCGTGCACAATCAAAGGCAAACCGTTAGTCTTATCGTGAAGACGGACCCCACGATTAGACTCCGACGTGAGAGTAAGTACGCATATTTATAAGAGATGTCAGAGAGTGTGTGTGTGAAATATGATTAGAGAATTGTACCTTGTGGAGTGTGAGAGTATCCCCTTTTATAGGTGAGCCAAATACTAGGTTTTCCTATTATTTCGCTTGGGTTTGTTGGGCCGAAGTGGGACCCTTGTCAGGCAAAGATCCACTATTAATCGTGTCTTGCGGATATGGGTTTAACTAGCGGACTTCCGCTTGCCCTGCGGAAGTATCCTTCGAAAGCCCCTTATCCTTCTTGTCACTTCCGGACCATCGCCAGTTTGGCTTGGGCTTATTTTGGTCCATCGTGATGGTTGTCTTATTGGGCTTGGGCCCATATGTGATTTATGTAAGCCAGGCGAGAAGCCCGCTTTACATGTGAGGTTTATGTAGTCCAGCTGGCCCAAAGGCCTCCTCTTCGATTCCCTCTTGTGTTCAAAGTATTTTATCATTTTTTAGAATGATATGAGTTTCTCAACTGTATCTTTAAATTATTGACACTATCATACGTAATCAAGCTCCACGGCTCCAAGTTGACTTCACCCAATATCCAATGGTTGTCATTTAAATTGATCGGAAAGAAGACATGCAAATCAAGTTTGAATGATTAATTTTCATGGTTGACTTTTTGAAAATGTATCCAACTTTACTCCAAATGTTATTTGATCTCCAAATTCCATGTATGCAATGATGAAAACACATGTGCCATATACATTTGTATCACTGTGTAAATCATTTAGTTTTTAGTTGAATTTAGATCGGTTTCTATTGAATGTGATCTCTAATCATTACGCAACTGGGCTATTAATGTCTAATCCAACATGACCTTCCTATATGAATTACAATTGTGGTGCCTTACTGTTAGTATTAGATTCTTTGTGTAGCGAGACAGGTTACCAAACAAGATTCATTTGTTTGGTGGTTAAAAAGCGATTATCAGGTATTTTCAAGTGTAGCTAAAAAAACACTTGCGTTGTTAAACATATTTTTAAGTCAAAGTTTACTTTACATAAAACAAAGGGGATATTGAATAAGGTACTCAAAAGAATATATTTGATTATAGATCATTTGGTAGTCCTTTATTATTTTCAATATCCAATTGTCGAACCGGTTCCAATAATTGAATTTGATAGAAGAATGCAGTACATGACTTTTACTTAACGAAAAGAGAACCAAATTTTCTTACGGGGTGCCACAATTAATGAGATAAACCGACCCCCAATTGATTAACAAATCAATTCTTCATATTCATTCAACATAATAAGAATTACAATCCTAATCTCCTATTTATAATAAAAGATCCCTACTTAACTTGTTGACTAAGAAAATATAATAAAGGTAACTAATAAATGCTAATAAGGAAACTGATAAGAAGGTTCTTATCAGACTATGATAGTATGATCTTAATTCTCAATCAACTCCAGCTTTAGTGCAGTAACATTATGTTGGTTATTTATGGAAACTTATAATATTGTCACTTGATATTCTGTTATTTTTGGATTTTACAGGAAGATTCTTGGCAGTATTTATTACAATTGGAATTTTGGATGTCGATTATGTTGTTAGACTTGTGTACATGTTGGTATCGTAGGTTCTAGATGGCTACAAGTAGGTGTACTGTCTGTATGATTTTGATAGTGATAACTGATAACCATAGGCCTAGTATTAAGTTAAAATGTTGTGAAGTTGTTAACTCCTTGGCATATTCTTGTTCTTCTGGCAATTGGATATGTAAGTGAGTGGACTTAAGTTATGTTTCATTTCTAAAAGAGTAATGGGTCAACTGAATTCAACCTTTGATTGTTAGCTTCTGACAGTGGAATCACTACTTCAAAAAAGTGCTTCCAAGACCCGTTCTAAACCAAATCTAGACCGGTTTTCCGTATGGTCTGTATAAAGGGGGCTCTCCATGTGAAATCAAACCGGAGGACCGGTTTATAAACCGTGTTTGCATTTGGTGTTGGACCGGCTTGGCTGATTTAAAACAGTCTGCATTTGGTTTTTGAGAACTGTTGGATGATTAAAAAACAGTCCGATAAAAATGATGTTGGTTTATTTATGGAAACTTATAATATTGTAACTTGATATTCTGTTATTTTGATTTTACGGAAGATTCTTGGGCCAGTATTTAGTAAATTGGAATTTTGGATGTCGATTATGTTGTTAGACTTGTGTACATGTTGTATCGTAGGTTCTAGATGGCTACAAGTATGTGTACTGTCTGTATGATTTTGATAGTGATAACTGATAACCCTAGGCCTAGTATTAAGTTAAAATGTTGTGAAGTTGTTAACTCCTTGGCATATTCTTGTTCTTCTGGCAATTGGATTTTAAGTGAGTTGGACTTAAGTATGTTTCATTTCTATAGTGTAAGGGTCACTGAATTCAAACCATTTTGATTTGTTAGTTACAGTGGAATCATACTACAAAAAGTGCTTCCAAGACGTTCTAGAACCAAAATCAGACGGTTTTCCGTATGGTCTGTATGAAGGGGGGCTCTCCATGTGAACATCAAAACCGAGACCGGTTTATAAACCGGTTTGCATTTGGTGTTTGAGACCGGCTTGGCGATTAAAAACACGTCTGCATTTGGTTTTTGAGACCTGTTGGATGATTAAAAACACGTCCGTAAAACATAATGTTGGTTATTTATGGAAACTTATAATATTGTCACTTGATATTCTGTTATTTTTGGATTTTACAGGAAGATTCTTGGCAGTATTTATTAATTGGAATTTTGGGATGTGATTAGTTGTTGAGACTTGTGTTAATGTTTGCTATGTAGGTTCTAGATGGCTACAAGTATGTGTACTGTCTGTATGATTTTGATAGTGATAACTGATAACCCTAGGCCTAGTATTAAGTTAAAATGTTGTGAAGTTGTTAACTCCTTGGCATATTCTTGTTCTTCTGGCAATTGGATATGTAAGTGAGTGGACTTAAGTTATGTTCAATTCTATTAAGTGTAATGGGTCAAAACTGAATTCAAACCATTTGATTAGTTAGCTTACAGTGGAATCACTACTACAAAAAGTGCTTCCAAGACCCGTTTTAAACCAAATCGAGACCGGTTTTCCGTATGGTCTGTATGAGGGCTCTCCATGTGAAATCATAACCCGAGAACGGGTTATAAACCCGGTTTGCATTTGTGTTGTGACGGCTGGCGATTAAAAAACACGTCCTGCATTTGGTTTTTGCGACATGTTGGATGATTAAAAACTGTCCGTAAAAACATAGTGTTGGTTAATTTATGGAAACTTATAATTTTGTCACTTGATATTATGTTATTTTTGGATTTTACAGGAAGATTTCTTGGCTTTATTTATTACAAAATTGAATTTTTGGGATGTCGATTATGTTGTTAGTCTTGTGTACAAATGTGTATCGTAGGTTCTAGATGGCTTACAAGTATGTGTCTGTCTTGATGGATTTTGATAGTGATAACTGATAACCATAGGCCTAGTATTAAGTTAAAATGTTGTGAAGTTGTTAACTCCTTGGCATATTCTTGTTCTTCTGGCAATTGGATATGTAAGTGAGTGGACGTAAGTTATGTTTCATTTCTAAAAGAGTAATGGTCAACTGAATTCAAACCATTTTGATTTGTTAGCTTACAGTGGAATCACTACTACAAAAAGTGCTTCCAAGACCCGTTCTAAACCAAATCGAGACCGGTTTGCATTTGGTGTTTGAGACCGGCTTGGCGATTAAAAACACGTATGCATTTGGTTTTTGAGACCTGTTGGACGATTAAAAACACGTCCGGAAAACATAATATGGACCGGTTTTAAAGATAGAAACGTGTCTCTAATATATTTTTATTTTTAGAAAAAAAAGGGGTTGTTTGGGATTACTTTTTCAAAACAAGCCCAAACAGCCCCCATTAGTGTATTCCGTAAGCAATCCAACATCTTTAATATAAGCAATCCGAAAAAATCATGCATTTCAGTAATATTTCTAGAAAGCCAAAATACATCATTCATATGTATACAAGTTTAATTCATTCGTCACCTCTAAATAAATGTGTCGTGTATATGTGTAACCTTTTAGCTAAAACAACTACGGAGTGAAACAAGTTACAGCTGAAACATAAAAAAGTTGCAAACACTTATTTAAGTAGCTGTAGCAAGTGATTGGATTTATTAGCAGCTCTCTTAACTGCATGAACTATTCATTAATCGCTGAAATCATACGAAGACAAGATTTTCATCAATGTTGTGAATGGCCTATATCACAAAAATTACTATTTAAATAGAATTTGATAACATTTAAACACGAAGGAAAAATAAACAGGAAAACATTATAAAACATGACTTTAGGTAAAACCAGTAGCAGAGGAAACAAGATTAAGCTCCTTCTTAAACATTACCATAGTAATTAGTCGGAAAATAAAATTAAAAAATAAACATACTATTGAGCTCATTTTCTGCCAAACGATCCATAACGTCCCTTTTTTAGTTGTTAAAATAAGTTAATCCGGAAACAGCCCGTAATCATTTTTAATTAGCAAAGCAATCGTTAAACACTTCAAAGTAATTAATTTAAAGGTATGTTAATCATACTTGTCATAAAGAAACAAATAAACTTGCGCTTATCACTTTCATTGAATACATCTTGTTTATGAACTTACTTGAAGCTAAACTTAAACAGCAAACAACTTTACTTTCTGAAGCTAACTGATATACATCTTTCAACTTTCAATCAGCCAAAACATCACCTTACATCTTCCATTCTAATAAGAAGTCATATCCTGTAAAGGTAACTGATATACAATGTGTTTGTAAGTGATCATCAATATTAAGCGCTACTCAAACAAATTCATAAGAATACCAATCTAAACATGTCACCAACAAGCAACACCAAAAATACTTAATATTAAACCTTCTTTGAGAATTAGAGAAACTGAATAGACTGAACGATGAAAGCTTTAACGTGTTAAGCTTACATTCAATCTTCCTGAGGCATACTTGCTTTATAATTATAAGCACTGTTAAGAAATGGCAGCCTACTTGAAACCAATTAGCAACAAAAAGTGCAGCCTGTTGAGCATCCAGTAAGCAACCAGTACCCGAAACCAAATAACCAATAAACAACCAATAAGCAACCAATACGTAAGAAATGGTAACCTACTCGAAACCAATAACCAACAAGCAACCAGTACCCGAACAACTCGAAACCAGAACCTGTTATGAAGATACAAACAGCTCGAAGCCAAAAAATGTCACAAAAGTGCAGCCTGATACGAAGAAACCAGGACCTGAACAACTGGATACCCAGGACCTGTTATGAAGATACAACCTGCTCGAAACCGAGAAGTAACCAACTACTGTGGAGATGCAGCCAGTTACGGGTACAGAATATATATCCTAAAAACATACAGTTCGATTGAACTTTAGTGTGCTAGAATAAATTTATACTTCTATATGTTCTAAAACATAACATTGAAGCAGAATCGCTGTCTTTGGGAAATGCTATCTAAATGAGCAAAACTCGTATTTGGCACTATCATGACGAACAATGACTTTGAACAAACTGTGTTAATGTCTTTGCATTCAAAACCGATGTCTATAAATTAGTTAACCTTTAATCTAGCTAACACTATAGGCTCTTAACAAAGTCTTCCAAACGTAAATACGATATCATTGCCATCAACACCAGAATCACATTACTCAATCGACAATAGCTTGTATAAGTAAAACATGCTAAACATAAGTTAAAGCAACCATTGTATTGTTAAAGCCTTGTCACATGATCAATTGTAGTCAAAAGTTATATATAACCTTGGCCCATAAGCGCATATAATATTACCAGATCAAAAGGCTTACACATGGAAACATCACCTAGTTTTAATTATTTTATGATAAATTCCATTTGTTTGACTAATCTTATTAAATTACCCTCATTTTGATAAAAACTTTTACATTAATTTGTCATTCAACCTTTAGTCAAATAACCTACATCTGGAAAAACAGAGAAATATGAAGATAACTAAAACTGATTATAAGTTAAAAAATAATACAAATAGAAGTACTTGGTGTTTTTCGAGAGGAAGGTTGCGGCTGATGTTTGTGTTCTCCAAGAAGAAGACGAGATGAGATGGTGAGGTGGAGTGGCCAATGCTGTTATGATTGCGGTTAGATGGGGGGTCATAGTTAGGATTTGGTGGTATAGTGATGGCGATTGTGTGGGCAATAATGGAGAGAAGGTTTGGGGACTTATTAGGGGTTTGGTTGTGTTATAAGAGGGATGAAAATTGTGTTGAGAATTTAAGTTTCATATCCCGCCTTTCATAAACATATTGATAGACCGGTGTTAGACTAGAAAAAGGTCTTTCAAGGAAAAGAAAATACAGACGTGTTATTAAGTTAGCAACGGGTCTTGATAGTTCTTTTTATAGACCGGTGTTTACCATATAACCCTGTCTTGATATGTTTTACTAACATAGACCAGTTTAGAATAATGAAACCGGCCTTAATCCAATTTTGTTGGGTGAAGGAGTTTATCAAGACCTGGTCTTTTGTAGAAGGGTCTCCATGTGGGGGTCTTGATTCCTATTTATGTAGTAGTGAATGTTTTGAAAAGCAATTGCAGTTTCTATTGTGTTAGGAATATGAAATATGATCAGAAAAACTTTATGATGGTTTCTTACGAGATAAATGCTTCGATTTCCATTTATCTTAACAACTACAAACAGTATAAACAAAAAACCACTAAATTCTGATATATAAAAACGAAGTTCCAGAAATTTAAGGTTTATAAACTTACCAAGTAGATGAGGGATCTTAAAGTCGTCTTCAAACTCTTAATTTTCACCTCCTCTGGTGATCTTATTAGAATTTTATTCGAGTGTTCAAAATCTATCAGCTTAGTGTGAAAGTTTTGTGTGTATTTTTAGCTTAGGGGTTATCTTTTGATGTTGGTAAATGGAGGATGCTTTTGGAAAATGGAGGATGAAGAAGGTGTTCATAGAATGGTTTATTAATAGCGTCTGGAAACGTGTAATTCTTTTAATACTAAAACTTTACGCTTTACAAAGCATACTAGTAAATGTTTAAAGTGAATAATGACACTTACATATTCATCAGAGAGGTCTCGGAGGGGTGTTCAAGCGGTGTCGTAGCACTTTGAAAGGCAATTGCAGTTTCTATTTGGGAATATGAAATATGATTAGAAAAACTTTATGATGGTTTCTTACGAGATTAATACTTCGATTTCCATTTATCTTAACAACTACAAACAGTATAAACAAAAAACCACTAAATTCTGATATATGAAAACGAAGTTCCAGAAATTTAAGGTTTATAAACTTACCAAGTAGATGAGGGATCTTAAAGTCCTCTTCAAACTCTTAATTTTCACCTCCTCTGGTGATCTTATTAGAATTTTATTCGAGTGTTCAAAATCTATCAGCTTAGTGTGAAAGTTTTGTGTGTATTTTTAGCTTAGGGGTATGTCGCAAACTAGTCGTATGTCTCGCAAGAAAAACATATCTATTAAAAAATGTAATTCTTTCTTGATATTGCTTATGATTTCCTTATAGTCACTGTCTTTATTATCTCATGTCATCTCAAACGTGGGGGTTTTCGTTCAGAGCTAACTAAGAGTGAGGTTTATCCCTAAGGAGAAAGGTTCGAGTCTTGCATTGCATACTGCACAATTGGATGTCATTGTGAGCTCGAATCACTAACTAACCATTTAAAAAAAAAACGTGTTAGCTTTAATACTTAGAAATGAATATACGAAGGAATTCCAAACACGTGATCGGTTCACACTTACCAACAAAAATTGTTACAACTAACACTTGTTGTTACGGTTTGACCGAAAATAGTTCGGTAGCTACATTAACAACCCGTAAATGATCCCACAATTTTAGTGTAAACCAGTTTCGTATTTTCAATCACACGTGTCATACGAAAAACTTTTTTTGTTTTTTAAAAAACGTGAAGATGAGAATTGAGGGATGAATAGTTTAATGATTAAATATATACTACATATAAAAAAAAACATTTTGTTTAAAACATAAAAAACTTAAATTAAAAAAATGAGTAATGTTGTTATAAACAAATACATCTACTTATGAGAGACAATGTATACTATTAAATACTCCCTCCGTCCCAAAATTATTGTCCCCCGATAAAAAACACACAGTTTAAGAAAAGTGCATTTATTACTGATTTATCTTTCTTACTTTTTGACATAATGACAGTTTTACCCTTAACTAATTAATTAAAGTCTTCTTTAAAGTTTGTAATAATAATTTTAAACAAGGGTAATATTGTAAACTTCATCAATATTCCCTATCTAATTTTAGTAGTGGACAATTAATTTGGGACATCCCAAAAAGAAAACATGGGCAATAAAAATGGGACGGAGGGAGTAGCTAATAGGTATTTAACAATTGACTTTCTTTGTTCTCACTTACTTCACGTATAAAGAAAAGCACACACAAATTAACGTTAATTGCATGCTAATGCGGGAAGTATGTTTCTCATTGTGGTTCACCTTCATCTTTTTTTGTGGTCTATATCATGCGAGTTATAGAAGTAGTAGGGAATTTGTTCGGTCTGTCAGAGTTGTAATCTTACTATTAATATGATTGTGACAACTTTTATTGGATACGTACCACCTTGGTGTCAGATAAGCTTTTGGGGAGCTACAGTAATTACAAGCTTAGCTAGCGTCATACCAATAGTAAGAGATACCATAGTGACTTGGCTTTGTGGTGGTTTCTCCATGGACAATGCCACCTTAAATCGTTTTTTTAGTCTTCATAATTTACTCCCCTTTCTTTTAGTAGGCCCCAGTCTGTCCGCACTCTACTATACACCGTCAACACTATGAACGGGTAATTGTCTAATATTTTAAAATTTCATTTACAAATTAAATACGGAGTATCATTTATTTTGAGACGAAAGAAGTAACATTTAAGATATGTATTCGTAAGTACACAAAACAAGAATAATGTGCCGATTTTCATATAAATATAAAATCAAGATCATCGATTAATGATTTACAATACGTAAGTTCACATGAGATCCATTGATAGATATTAAGGAGTGTACAATACATGTGTATTCACATTTCTTATCACTTGTATCCATGCCTTGTTCAAAGTTTTTTAAGTAACATGTTTTACACCAAAAACACCGAAAGCAATTCTTAAATTCATTAAAAAAAACATGTACCTTCCAAAGCGATCGTATAAAGAACTATTATTGTTAAAGGACTAACGATGCAAAGCGATCGTTAACTAAGTGGACTAACGTTATCACATAATAACTAACGGTACAAACATTTGGTTCAAGTAAGTTAAAAATTTGAAAGTACGTTCATGTCGGGAAATTTTGAAAAGTACGTTGGTAATTTATGGCTTTTACCAAACATAAAATGAGAACATTCACTAGAAAAAAAAAACAAAAAATATCTATTATCTTCATCATTCTTTTCTTTTTGTTTTATCAGAACATTAACATATAGAAAAAGCAACAAATAACATAACTTAAACAAAAGTTAGAAAAACATAAGACAACTAATTAAGAGATAATCCATTCATTTGAATCTTGAGCACAAGCTATGCAAGTGCATTGTACTGATCATTCAAACCATTCCACCCTTGAATCCCATTATTCCGATTGTTCATGTTTCCAACGTTTTCGCCATGGCTTTTATCCACATTAACCTGTGCGTAATTTCCAACATTTTCGCCTTGGCTTTGATCCACATACTAAATAAATAAAGGATTAATGACTTGAAAATGCATTTTAACTTGTCAATGTTTTTTATTCTGTATAGTCAACTTTTTTATTTGTTATTAAAACAAAGATTTTCAAATTTCGACTATTGTGTGTCAGTTTCACCTCCAATGCCAGTAAACAACGAGGCGAGTCTTTGTTGTTGCTGCAGGTTGATAGAATTTAAGGACTCAATAGAGGAAGCAAGATTATTAGTAATACCTTCGACAAGTCTTGCAAAAGTGTCTTGGTTGCGTGAGACTGTACTTATTGTAATAGCAAAACTTTGTGTTTGGTGAATCACATCGAGGACATTTGAGAATTTGTTCTGCAGGTGGTTTCAGTGTAGACGTTTTCTCGACGCCACTAGTAGCACATCCTGCAGAAGTTTGCTGAGATTCATCTTTAGTGGTGTTGTCTAGAGACATGATGAAAAAGGATTTAATCTAGTCACATGAAAGACACACATACTAAATAAATAAAGGATTAATGACTTGAAAATGCATTTTAACTTGTCAATGTTTTTTATTCCGTATAGTCAACTTTTTTATTTGTTATTAAAACAAAGATTTTCAAATTTCGACTATTGTGTGTATTTTCTAACCACTCTAAATGTAGATGACCAAAATATTTTTTTAACAAAATCATATAAAGGACTAACGATGCAATAATAAAATAACGATCGTTAGAAATTTAACCGAAAAACCTGTTAATTGTCTAACGTTGCAACAAAAAAAAGATCGATACCTTAAATTAAGAAGAAAAAAAGATGAGTACCTTTAATTGACATTGAACCTAAGATGTGTACCTTTTTATGCGATTTGCCCTTTTATCTAGTATATACTCTTGAGTTTCGAAGATGACAAACACTTTTCATGTGAGAAATTGGTGATGTATGATAAGCTTAAACAAATATATAGATTACTCGACGAATACTTATGCAAAGCAGTGGTATATAACGGAAAATAATTATACTTGTGAAATCGTGTTTCTAGTTCGACCCTTGATGCAAAGTGTGTGTTTTTTGAAATACAAAGCGTGTTTTTTTAATTACTCTAGTGTGTGTTTTCTAAAACTTATCAGGTTTATTTAATTATTTTGCTAATCGATATTAGAAAATGACACTTACATATTCATTAGAGAGGTCTCGAAAGGGTGTTCAAGTGGTATCATAGCACTGGGCTTCCACTCAAAAGATGTCACGTTTTTATTAGTTTTTGATATAAATACACATAATATTAAATATATATGAGTGATATAATTCAAGTTTTATACAATTTTTGTTTAGTTTATTAAGGCTATCAAAAATCACGAGACGACATGATATTCATGATGAGTATAAGTTTAGATTAGAGTAAATTGCAGAAATGGTTCATGTGGTTTGCTCAGATTGCACGTACGGTCCTTACTTTTACGAAATTGCAGGCGGCCACCTCCTGAGGAAACTTCTGTTACAGTACTAGAAATAGAATAATGTAAGGATCGCGTAAATAAAATGTACATGCCATGCATGAAAACCTCGTCCAACCATAATTACTTGGTATTTATCTTAATTTTTTTAAAAAGCATTATGTTTTGTAATACATTTGTAACACCAATTTCATAATCAACTTTCATCTAGGTTTCATCAATTTCATGAACAATTATAGTTTTGTATCAATAATTTTACATAAAAAGGTGTCGTCTTATGTCGACTAACCCTTTTTCAAAGCCGAGGCCTAAACATTGTTCAGTTGTTTTATGTTGTTTTATGTGAATTCAGAGGAGTTGAGATTAAACTCATGATTTCTCGGCCTCACAGTAATTTTGTGCTGGGTAGATAGTCACTTGAAAGCTGGCATTAAATTTGCCTCTTACGATATTTGAACTTGAGGCTTTGCCATATCGTCATGTCATGTGTCACGCTATATATAACAATGACATAAACATACACATACATGCAGTCTCGTACACCCAAGCATCACGTTAATCATGCACGCCTCTCATCCTCACAAAACAAGTTCGACTGATATACGAAACCCTTTTTAGGGAAAATTCTAATCATTACCCCTTACGTACTTAGTTTACTACTTCAGGATACTCTCGCACGTGGTCAGTTCTATATATCTATGTAATAACCGTATATATGTTATAGATAATGTCATTACTTAGTTTCTTTTTATTTTCCCCTTCACTTCCAAGATAGCCTCATTTATATCTATCCAACAATCGTAGCTTTATAGCTCACTTTTATAAAAATGTTAAACCACATCTCATACATAAGGTTGTAGTTTACAATTGTTTGTTAAATACAAATACCAGTTAATTTGCGCCATTTAGTATCTATGCCAGTCACGGAATGAATAATATTATTTTTAGAAAGGTTTGCAGGTTTGCAGGTTTTAGGGTCACGTCGTTATAACAGCTAGTTTAACCATTCATAAGGGACACAACCATTAACATACGAAGCATTCTTATTATTGTGGTATTTCGACTACAAGGACAGAACCAGGACGCGAAGTGATCTGGTGCACTTAGAATAAACTAAACAATACCACAAAAATAATTTTTAAAACACGGTGCATTTAATAATAATGGAGATTTTTTAACAAACAGACACTACATCACAAATATGCATGGGTGACTCGGGACAACTCCTAGTTCCGTCCTTAATTCAAGAAACATTTTGAGAACTTTCATCTAAAACTTATTTGAAATCAAGTATAGTGTGTTTGAGGCAGCCATGTTTCAACTATTTATTTACTAGCATATCCTAGTTATTGCATGCTTATTATTGATGTATTGCATTATATTACATGACCAAATCTTATGAGAACATTACTATCTCGAAATCAGACACTTGTTTTGTCTTATGTGTTCTAATTGATACTTGAAGCCTTCATAATATATTATCATCTCATCATTGTTAATTGTGTTGAATTATGATTTAAACTCTTTCGCATATCAAATCATACTCTCTCTCTATCTTAAAATAAAAAATTAATTTTTTCACGCTCACTTACTTCACATCCATATACGTATAAAAAAATTGCACACACAGATTAACATTATATGCATGCTAATGGGGTAAGTATGTTTCTCATTGTCGTTCACCTTAATATTTTTCGTGGTCTATATCATGCGAGTTATAAGAGTCTTAGGGAATTTGTTCGGTGTGTAATCTTACTATTAATGATTGTGACAGCTTTTATAGGATACGTACCACCTTGGGGTCAGATGAACTTTTGAGGGGCTAAGTAATTACAAGGTTAGCTAGTGCCATACATGTAGTAGGAGATACCATAATGACTTCTTTGGGGTGGCTTCTCCATGGGCAATGCTACTTTAAATCGTTTTTTAGTCTTCATTATTTACACCCCTTTCTTTTAGTAGGCGACAGTCTTCTTCATCTGCCCGCACTCTACAATAGTATTTTGAAACTTTGTGCATTTACAAAATAAATATTTTTTTAGACGGAAGAAGTAACATTTAAGATATGTATCCGTAAGTACACAAACAAGAATAATATGTTGATTTTCATTTAAATATAAAATCAAGATCATCGAGTAATGATTGACAATACGTAAATCCATTGATAGAAATTAAGGAGTGTATGATACATGTGTATTCACATTTCTTGTAAATTCCTTGATGGAATTTTTCAAGTAACATGTTTTACACCATAAACACAGAAAACAATTCCTAAATTCATAACAAAAAGAAAAAAAAACAAAAAAAACATGTATCGTCCAGAAAAAAAACACTAAGTTTAAATTTAACATAGTGTTCTAAAAAGGCATAACGACACAACATTCCCTGTTGTAAATGATTATAACATGAAATCAATTTTTAGCAGATCTCTAGCTAAAATCATAAAATGAAAACATTACTAGAAAAAAACAGAAAATATCTATTATCTTCATCATTCTTTTCTTTTTGTTCTATCAGAACATTGAACATATAGAAAAAGCAACAAAATAACATAACTCAAACAAAAGGTAGAAAAACATAAGACAACTAATTAAAATTTTATTCTTATAACTTTCTGATTATCCATTCATTTGAATCTTCAACGTAAGCTATGGAAGTGCGTTGTACTGATTATTGAAATCATTCCACCCTTGAATCTCACTATTTCAATTGTTCATGTTTTAATTTTCATAGTTTCCAACAATGTCGCCACGGATTTGAGCTACCCCATGTGTTTGCGGTTGAACCATTCGGTCTGTGATGGTTTTGAAGTTTCCATATTTTGAAACGTTATGGGCCGTAATTTTTGAGCTTGAGAGTCCAAAACTATCTGGTTTTGCTGCTCATTTTCACCTCCAACGCCACTAAACAACGAGGCGAGTCTTTGTTGTTGCTGCAGGTTGATAGAACTTAAGGACTCAATAGAGGAAGCAAGATTATTATTAGTAATACCAAACTCTTGAAAACTTGCTAATCCTCTATGCAAAAAATTTAGCCTTAATGAATCAAGATTCGTGAAAGGAGGAGACAAGAATTGGTTTAGACCATTAAGCTGAAAGTCCATAGCTGGTGGTGAAAGACCAGTGAACAAATTACTCAGCCCTCCAATTGATGAACTTGGTCTCGTCGTCTTCTTCTTCCTACAACCTCCACTACAAAAAAAAGTTGAATTCTCCACGGTTTTTTCTCCACGGTATAGTTAACCGTGGACTTTTTTTTATATGCGTAACAAATCTTTAAAAAAATAATCCACACATATAAGTGTGTATAATTACAACAAAGCTACACTTGAAAGTGAATAATTCAACCAATTTTTTGTAGTGCTCCACCAATTGGAACACTGTGAAGGGCTCCACCTTTGGTCCAGTACCTACAAGTCTTGCAAAAGTGTCTTGGTTGCGTGAGACTGTAGTTATTGTAATAGCAAAATTTTGTGTTTGGTGGAATCACATCTAGGACATTTGAGAATTTGTTGTTCTGGTGGTTTCATTGTAGACGTTTTCTTGACACCACTAGTAGCACATCCTGTAGAGGTTTGCTGAGATTCATTTTTAATGGTGTTGTCTAGAGACATGATGAAAAAGGTTCAATCTAGAGACAAGTGGATCCTTCAAGAAGGTACATGGTATCGGATCCACTCATTTCCTCTAATATCACACGATTTGTGGTGCTCGATAACACATTATGTGACCAAGAATTATAGGATGTCTTTTGATGGTTACATCTTATGTTATATATAGCTACACGAAAAACACACACTAAAATAAATAAATACAAAAACAAATATATCACATTTTCTATTAATGGTATTAGATAATTACCCATTGTATATTCATAATTCGTTTATTATTGAGAAAAACACAATTGTAAAATCATATTTAATTATTTTCTAATCGATATTACAAAATGACACTAACATATTCGTCAGAGAGGTTTCGACGGGGTGTTAAAGTGGTGTCGTAGTACTGGGCGTTAACTCAAAAAATGCCACATTTTAATTAGTTTTAGATATAAATACATATAATAATATAAAATATATATGAGTCATATAATTCAATTTTCTATATAATTTCTATTTAGTTTACAAATATAATGAAGCCTATTTGTTGTTATTATAGGGGCTATCCCCCCCTCCTCTAATCACAAGACGGGTGATATCATGTATGTGCTATACAACTTATAATAGATAAAGTAACCGTTTTGTCATGTTAGGTTTATAAGAAGTTTTCGGCCTTGGCTAGAGGCGTTTGGTAAACGATTTGAGTTGGCGTTTTGTGGAAAAATAGGAGGATTCGTTTGTGCTCCTCTCTAAGTCTAAACCTCATTTGGAGTGTTCCTAAATGCTCAAATATCATATACATACCTTTATTAATGTTTCCACATGTGTCGGGTAAAGCCGACAAAATTAAACCCCTAAAGAAGGATACCATGAGTGGTGCGCTATCCACGCGCTTAATCGTGCACCAACACTATTTCTTGCATATAACACTTTATACCAACCTCCTTCTACAACAAGAATAATCTTTACATACCTTAACTCTTTTTTTAATCTTATACTAAACACATTTCTCCAACACCTATTAAATCCTTATCCATCTTTCACATAACACAAGGACATAACATATAACATTTATCAAATGCAATATCATATTATCACTAATTTATTTACTTCAATCCATAACCAAATTAATGAATAACACCATCATCATCAATTCTTGATTCCTAATCAATAATCATCACAACACTATATCAACATAAGAATTACCATAACAAGGTTTTATACAACTCATATCATACCATTCATCATCTCTAATCTTCATATGATCATATCATGATCATATGAAAAAAAACCCCCAAAATCATTAATTACTCTTAAACCATTAAAGAGACTTAATCCACTAATTCAAACACTTAATTATTTGCTTTAAAACCAACTTTACCACACCCTCCCCCCTAACTTTTCTCTCATGAACTCAAACTCTAAATTATCACTAATTCAATAATAGAGACTACTTAATTGAGAAGGATAATTGCTATGTATCAATTCTTATGTAGGAACCCTAAATTCTTCCTCAAATAATCATCAATGTTTCATATTTTCCCTCCACTTCCTTTTTTGGCCCATCACCCACACAAACACCACACTCAACTAAAGTTTTTGAAATACCATCGAAGTATCTAACTACTAGTTGGTACAATTTTGGCTGGCACATTTAACCCCTCAAGTCCCATCCTTCATACTTATGACACATAATATTCTCTAAAACCATGTTACATATATTTGAGTAATACTTAACTAAAGTTTGACTATTTAACTTGACTTCCAACTTAACACATATTTAATAGCCAATCATATTTAGCCTTTAAACTTATAAAAGTTCTAGTCAAACTTATTAAATAACATTCTAGTAGTTATATGTATAAAAACTACTTTTTGGGTGTAACAAATCTACCCTCTTATTAAAATTTGATCCCTAAAATCTATTTACTTAAAGTTTGCATCTATTCACAAAACATATCTATTTTCGATTATACTCATGATTTTTCCACAACATAACCATACTTTTATAATGGGGTCCGCTTTACTTCAATGACCCTGATTCATATATGTTTCACAAATTTCCCGGTCCTCTTAACGACTCGCGTCATTAGCATCACCTCATGCTATGAAAAACTCTCCATTTTACGTAAAACTCTACTAAACTAACATTTCATTTCTTATTCTCTTCAAGAATTTTCACAAAAATAAAACAAAAACAACGTGTCAAATTAAAAATAGTGCTACTTTAACCTTATATGTCAACTTTGAGCAATATTCCCACATAATTTACTGATGCACTAATAAAAATTAGCGTCTCTCATGGTCATTCTAACATTCCTTTCTCTATATTACAAGATAGTTTTCATAATTCCAACCCAAGTTCTTAACTCATTGACCTTTATTCTAGTAATATATATAAGATGGAGAATGTTTAAGTAAGGAAGGTTTGATCTTGTGAAGGCTTAAGAAGAAGATGTATGAAGATGATGATGATTAGAGTAAAATCAAATGATTAATTTGGGTTTATAATCACTACAAGCCATAAGAGAGACATGATGGTCCCATAATAATTATGGTTGAGGTTTGAGAAACAGGAAGTGTTTGGAAGGATGTAAAATTGTTGGATGCGTCAGAGTTATAAACCAATGATTAAGGAGGATGTGTTGTAGGAGGGATGGTATAGAAGTAGTGTATGGCGGAATGTGGGAGTATGTAAAACATTTATAGGTAAGGAGGTAAGAAAAACTAAAAGCATGATTCACCTTCAAATACCAAAACTCAATTAATCACTTGGGCTTAATCCTTGATAATCGACAATATATTTGATCACTAATCATCTTGATGCAAACAAGATTAGTGCTTTGCATTTCAAGTAAAGCATGTCCTTTAACGGGAAAGGATGCATTTACGCAAAGTAACATTTGACTTAGTTTGACTAATAAGGGAGTAAAATCCGTTGTGTGATTAGGAACAACGTAAATCCGAATTAAGGTCAACTGAATACTTTCATTTGATGGTATATTAAAAGTATGTTCATGTTAGGTTTATAAGAAGTTTTCGGCCTTGGCTAGAGGCGCTTGGTAAACGATTTGAGTTGGCGTTTTGTGGAAAAATAGGAGGATTTGTTTTTGCTCCTCTCTAAGTCTAAACCTCATTTGGAGTGTTCCCAAATGCTCAAATATCATATTCATACCTTTATTAATGTTTCCACATGTGTCAGGTAAAGCCGACAAAATTAAACCCGTAAAAACGGATACCATGAGTGGTGCGCTAGCCACGCGCTGACGCGTGCCCAACACTAGATTCACAAAATCCGTTTTTGCGGATTTTGTCTAGCGTTTGTTATTTTATGTTTGCAAATGTTTATTTGTCATTGTAAAAACATAAAAGAGATCCCATTCAATGTTGCTCCAACACTATTTCTTGCATATAACACTTTATACCTACCTCCTTCTACAACAAGAATAATCTTTACATACCTTAACTAGTCTCACAACTAGTGTAGTCTTATCCTTGGCACTAACTCTTATTCTAATCTTATAGTAAGCATCTCCAACACCTATTAAATCCTTATCCATCTTTTACATAACACAAGGACATAACATATAACATTTATCAAATGCAATATCATATTATCACTAATTTATTTACTTCAATCCATAACCAAATTAATGAATAACACCATCATCATCAATTCTTGATTCCTAATCAATAATCATCACATTAATGAATTACCATAACAAGGTTTTATACAACTCATATCATACCATTCATCATCTCTAATCTTTATATGATCATATCATGATCATATGAAAAAACCCCCCAAAATCATTAATTTACTCTTAAACTATTAAAGAGACTTAATCTACTAATTCAAACACTTAATTAATTTCTTTAAAACCAACTTTACCACACCCTCCCCCCTAACTTTTCTCTCATGAACTCAAACTCTAAATTATCACTAATTTAATAATAGAGACTACTTACTTGAGAAGGATAATTGCTATGTATCAATTCTTGTATAGGAACCCTAAATTCTTCATCAAATAATCATCAATGTTTCATATTTTCCTTCCACTTCCTTTTTTGGCCCATCACCCACACAAACACCACACTCAACTAGAAAGTAGAGAGGTTTGAAATACCATCGAAGTATCTAACTACTAGTTGGTATAATTTTGGCTGGCACATTTAACCCCTCAAGTCCCATCCTTCATACTTATGACACATAATATTCTCTAAAACCATGTTACATATATTTGAGTAATACTTAACTAAAGTTTGACTATTTAACTTGACTTCCAACTTAACACATATTTAATAGCCAATCATATTTAGCCTTTAAACTTATAAAAGTTCTAGTCAAACTTATCAAATAACATTCTAGTAGTTATATGTATAAAAACTACTTTTTGGGTGTAACAAATCTACCCTCTTATTAAAATTTGATCCCTAAAATCTATTTACTTAAAGTTTGCATCTATTCACAAAACTTATCTATTTCTTTATATCTCATTATTTTTTCACAACTTAACCATACTTTATATGGTCCACTTTACTTCAATGACCCTGATTCATATATGTTTCACAAATTTTCCGGTCCTCTTAACGACATCGCGTCATTAGCATCACCTCATGCTCTGAAAAAGTCTCCATTTTACGTAAAACTCTACTAAAACAAAACTTTCATTTCTTATTTTCTTCAAGAATTTTCAACAAGAACAACGTGTCACTTAGAAAATTTGCTACTTTAACCTTATATGTCAACTTTGAGCACTATTCCCATATAATTTACTGATGCACTAATAAAAATTAGCGTCTCTCATGGTCATTCTAACATTCCTTTCTCTATATTACAAGATAGTTTTCATAATTCCAACCCAAGTTCTTAACTCATTGACCTTTATTCTAGTCATATATATAAGATGGAGAATGTTTAAGTAAGGAAGGTTTGATCTTGTGAAGGCTTAAGAAGAAGATGTATGAAGATGATGATGATTAGAGTAAAATCAAATGATTAATTTGGGTTTATAATCATACTGCCAATAAGAGAGAAAGGAGTGGGCATATGTAATTATGGTTTGGTTTGAGAAGGAAGTGTTTGGAGGATGTAATATTGTTGGATGAGAAGAGTTTAACAAATGATTAAGGAGGATGTGTTGTAGGAGGGATGGTATAGAAGTAGTGTATGGCGGAATGTGGGAGTATGTAAAACATTTATAGGTAAGGAGGTAAGAAAAACTAAAAGCATGATTAACCTTCAAATACCAAAACTCAATTAATCACTTGGACTTAATCCTTGATAATCGACAATATATTTGATCACTAATGATCTTGATGCAAACAAGATTAGTGCTTTGCATTTCAAGTAAACCATATCCTCTAACGGGAAATGATGCATTTACGCAAAGTAACATTTGACTTAGTTTGACTAATAAGGGAGTAAAACCCGTTGCATGATTAGGAACAACGTAAATCCGAATTAAGGTCAACTGAATACTTTCATTTGATGGAATATTGAAAGTATGTTCATGTTAGGTTTATAAGAAGTTTTCGGCCTTGGCTAGAGGCGCTTGGTAAACGATTTGAGTTGGCGTTTTGTGGAAAAATGGGAGGATTCATTTTTGCTCCTCTCTAAGTCTAAACCTCATTTGGAGTGTTCCCAAATGCTCAAATATCATATACATACCTTTATTAATGTTTCCACATGTGTCGGGTAAAGCCGACAAAATTAAACCCGTAAAAACGGATACCATGAGTGGTGCGCTAGCCACGCGCTGACGCGTGCCCAACACTAGATTCACAAAATCCGTTTTTGCGGATTTTGTCTAGCGTTTGTTATTTTACGTTTGCAAATGTTTATTTGTCATTGTTAAAACATAAAAGAGATCCTATTCAATGTTGCACCAACACTATTTCTTGCATATAACACTTTATACCAACCTCCTTCTACAACAAGAATAATCTTTACATACCTTAACTAGTCTCACAACTAGTGTAGTCTTATCCTTGGCACTAACTCTTATTCTAATCTTATACTAAGCACATTTCTCCAACACCTATTAAATCCTTATCCATCTTTCACATAACACAAGGACATAACATATAACATTTATCAAATGCAATATCATATTATCACTAATTTATTTACTTCAATCCATAACCAAATTAATGAATAACACCATCATCATCAATTCTTGATTCCTAATCAATAATCATCACAAACATCTATTATCACATTAATGAAATACCATAACAAGGTTTTATACAACTCATATCATACCATTCATCATCTCTAATCTTCATATGATCATATCATGATCATATGAAAAAACCCCCCAAAATCATTAATTTACTCTTAAACCATTAAAGAGACTTAATCCACTAATTCAAACACTTAATTATTTGCTTTAAAACCAACTTTACCACACCCTCCCCCCTAACTTTTCTCTCATGAACTCAAACTCTAAATTATCACTAATTCAATAATAGAGACTACTTACTTGAGAAGGATAATTGCTATGTATCAATTCTTGTGTAGGAACCCTAAATTCTTCATCAAATAATCATCAATGTTTCATATTTTCCCTCCACTTCCTTTTTTGGCCCATCACCCACACAAACACCACACTCAACTAGAAGTTTTTGAAATACCATCGAAGTATCTAACTACTAGTTGGTACAATTTTGGCTGGCACATTTAACCCCTCAAGTCCCATCCTTCATACTTATGACACATAATATTCTCTAAAACCATGTTACATATATTTGAGTAATACTTAACTAAAGTTTGACTATTTAACTTGACTTCCAACTTAACACATATTTAATAGCCAATCATATTTAGCCTTTAAACTTATAAAAGTTCTAGTCAAACTTATCAAATAACATTCTAGTAGTTTATAAGTATCAAAACTACTTTTTGGGTGTAACAAATCAACAATCAATGTCTATACCCTCTAATTTAAAATTTGATCCCTACAATCTATTTACATAAAGGTTTGCATCTATTCCAAAACTTATCATTCTTTTATATCTCATTATTTTTTCACAACTTAACCATACTTTATATGGTCCACTTTACTTCAATGACCCTGATTCATATATGTTTCACAAATTTTCTGGTCCTCTTAACGACATCGCGTCATTAGCATCACCTCATGCTATGAAAAACCCTCCATTTTACGTAAAACTCTACTAAACTAACACTTCATTTCTTATTCTTTTCAAGAATTTTCAACAAGAACAACGTGTCACTTAGAAAATTTGCTACTTTAACCTTATATGTCAACTTTGAGCACTATTCCCACACAATTTACTGATGCAGTAATAACACTTAGCGTCTCTCATGGTCATTATATCATTCCTTTCTCTATATTACAAGATAGTTTTCATAATTCCAACCCAAGTTCTTAACTCATTGACCTTTATTCTAGTCATATATGTCGCAGCTCACATATTCATCGTAACTTCATCATTAGTATCATATCGAATAAACGTAAGCCCACTTATTTACAATTCTTTATTCACATGAAAAGGCATCACTTTAAATGTAAGTACGAAGATTATAAATTTATGGTTTGAGCAAATTCATTTACAGAGATAATAAATCATTCTACTGATGCATTTCTGACACTACGTTCTTACTCATCTAACACTTTCTATCTTTACATTTTAATCTTTATTTTTTTGGATAAAGGGTTCCTTTGATAAATTTATTACTCCAAAAAATAGCTATGTACAATGGATAAGGGTGAATCCCACATCTCTGCCCGTTACATAGGCAAGATTACTTCCTTAAAGAAGGTACACAAAGAGACTAGACTCTAAAAAGAAACAATCTTATTTCTTCTAGCGACCCCTAACTTTGATATCTAAATTATTACATATTTCTTAAATCTTGTCAGGGATATCCTATTCGTCATACATATCATCGTCGTATGGGTCAAAATCGTAATCATCATTCTCATAAGAATCTCTCCATTGTTCCAACAGACTATTATCACCATAGCCTACCTTCTCTGAAGCCATGAAATTTGCCATATCATTAGCAGTAGATGCAACATCATCCTCACAATCATGATCACCCAAATAATCAACCTTTTCAACGGGTTTACTATCATCATCCACCAGTGTAACTTGTCATCATCCACCAGTGTAAATCCATATACCATATTAAAAAACTGTGCACTAATAGCTCTGATAGACTCTACCAGAACAGCCACGTCAACTTCGTTTCCCCCCGGTGTATATAAAGTGCGAAAATTCACACTTTATACTTAGTGCACCAGCAACGTTGGCATATGAAGACATACTAGGAGTATTATCGGTCAGGGTCTTTGGTGTTTTCCCAACATTCTCATCATGCATATTAATACGGTCAGCCTTAATCGAATTCGACTCTTGTGTACCAGTCCCAGACTCAACCATAATAGATGGTGCGACAACATCCTTGATAGCCTCACTCTTCTCTTTTACAGATTGTGCAACACCATCCTTCTCCTTTACACCTCTCCCACCCTACCCCCTTTATGGCTCAGAAAACCTCACTCCATAGTCAACACATTCAAATCCTACTCACAAGAAAATAACCAGATATCAATAACAAACCAATGAAGACAAACCCTAAACCGCAGCCAATTCGTAACGTATGTAATTCAGCTTGATCTATCCTCAAAAGATGAATATTCGATAAAAACAAAAACAAACCCTTAACCAGCAGATTAAAGAATCAGGATGTGTAGATCGAATAAAACAAAACCACAAAACACGAATGAAAGAAAACCCTAAAATCGAATTTAAAAACCCTAACAATTTAGTCAATCCAAAAACAGGTTAAGATAAAGAATTAATACTCGAGATTAAAGCACTATACTCAAGTGTTTAAAGATAGAGTAAATCGATATGGTTTGAAGAGAATGATTTAGGTTTTTGGATAGAATATGTCGCCTTGATCACCAGAGTCCATTTTAATCTTTATCATCCTTGGATCAAAAACCACTTACATTACCCCGAACAGTCCATAACATTACCCCGTCAGGTACCACCAACCTACGTTGCCCTTAACATATTTCAACCCACAAATGGTGGAACTATTACACATATCTAACTCATAA